>CM035809.1:13553517-13729301 GCA_020466095.1 Chlorops oryzae | reverse complement strand
AAATAAAAGTCATCCTTATGGGCAAGGATGCGAACTTTACTCGAGGCAGCAACAGAAAAATGAATGAATACGGAATTTGAATCGAATGTATTCGAGCATCGATCACACACGTACAGGACTGATCGGCGATTCAGAATCACTGTTATGGACCGCATTAACGTGTAAATAGCGTACTCCAACCGATAGTCGATAGTGAAAATTTTTTCCAAACCATCGCTGCTATCGATAGTGCTATCGCTCGATTTGCCACCTCTATTGTTCAAGCGGAAGCCATACTTCTTTCTGTTCCAACTTCTGAGAAGAGCGAACGTGTCCGCTCTCAACTACTTTCACGATGGTAAGAATTGAAGAAATTAATTTGAAGTTATTGAAAAAATATAATAGCCTTTGTTGATGTATAGTTAAAGTTTAAATAAATTTGCAAAATTTCCTTTTATTTTGGTTCTGTTAACTTGAAAACGCGTGGATAATTTTAACCTCAAAAGCAGAACCACGTGTTTTACCTAGATTCTTTTCTTTTATTGGGTTGATCCCTCGGAATTCAAAACGACTTCGTTTTTCTTTTTAGTCTCATCGAAAGTTCTCTGCGCCTCGCCATGGAAACATGTCATTCTATCCCAAGAAACGCGCTCGCCGTCATCGCGGTAAAATTAGCGCTTTTCCCAAGGATGATCCCAAAAAGCCAGTTCATCTAACTGCCTTCATCGGTTACAAAGCCGGTATGACGCACATTGTACGCGAAGCTGATCGTCCAGGATCAAGTAAGTGTTCTTTTTGAACGGGTTATATTCATCATTTCCTGGATACCAGCGTAAATTACGCTATTTATATCCAGATATATTTTCTCAATGATGAGTATGCTCAAATGTTTATGGTTAAAATTAACTGATTTTCAATGATTGTATTTCAAACTAGGGCGAACTGATGCCAATGTTTCATAAAAATTCATTTGATTTCGATGAAAGAATTCACTAAATAGGTTTTCTATTATTTCATCCGCAGAGGTCAACAAGAAGGAAATCGTTGAAGCTGTAACTGTATTGGAAACTCCACCAATGATTGTTGTTGGTGCCGTTGGTTATATCGAAACACCTTTCGGATTGCGCCCTCTCGTTAATGTTTGGGCTGAGCATTTGTCCGAGGAATGCCGTCGCCGATTCTACAAGAACTGGTATGTATATTCATTGGCTTTTCAACACATGTCATCCCCTTTGTTGCCGCCATTTTTGTTTTTCTTGCACGTGGTCTAAGTCGAAGCCAATGCTACGATGTGCGTGTGTGTGTGTGTGACTCCTAAATGATGATAGATGGTATCTGAACGAACAAATTTTATGTCGATAATCTGCTACCATCTCTGCTGCCTTCCTTCTGAATCGAGTTATACATATGCAAATCGCAGCAATGGTGTTTCGTCTTTAAACATTTTTGATTTGATTTGAAAAACTGTAAAGATTAATTTGAAAATTTCAAAGCTCTTGGATCAGCTCGCTGAGAGGGCTTTTAAAACAATTGCTAGTTGTGTGAGCTTCAATTGCATTGAGTTCCTTTGGAAGCTTCATGGATCTCTGTTGGATTGCAAGTGAACATGACCTGGAAGTGCTTATCTCCGCTGACTTTGTTTTCGAAGTGAAGAGATTTCCTTCCGTTTTTCTCTTTTTTTTTATATTGAAACCTTTTTGGGCGACAATTTGGATGCGAAGAAATTGTGTGCAAGGTGCACTCAATGGAGCAGTTCACCACCATCATCGAAGCGTCTACACATGAAACTAAATTCTCCAACGTACTTTTATTGACAAAAAAAAAAAAAAAAATAGGTACAAATCCAAGAAGAAGGCATTCACCAAGGCAAGCAAACGCTGGGCTGATGCTTTAGGAAAGAAGAGCATTGAAAACGACTTCCGTAAGATGATCCGTTACTGCAAGGTCATCCGTGTTGTTGCGCATACCCAGGTAAAATTGAAATGAAGTTCCCCCCACTCTTTAAAAATGTCGCGCGACGTCCTTGGTGCATTTGCGCCAGATGCTCCATGCTTCTGTGTGGCTGTGTCTGGTGCGGATGTTGCCTAAAATGCGATTCGACGGTATTTTTCAATATGCTGTCTAAAATCGCAACGTCGTAGATCAAATTGCCCTTCGGGTGGCGATTTTTGATATATTCCATTGACGGTGCGTAGCCATTCAGGCGATGACCGCGCGGTTAAACCATATCACAAACAAACCTCCATCAATCACAATTGGCTTTTATCGAGGTACTCACCTCTATGTAAATTTCTAAAGCGTTTGATTTTTCTGGTTTTTTCCCCTGTAGATCCGTTTGATTAAGCAACGCCAAAAGAAGGCGCACATTCTGGAAATCCAAGTCAATGGCGGTTCAATTGAAGATAAAGTTAAATGGGTGCGCGAACACTTGGAGAAACCCATTCCCGTGAGCCAGGTCTTCGGTCAGAATGAAATGATCGATTGTATCGGTGTTACCAAGGGTAAAGGTTTCAAGGGTGTAACTGCACGTTGGCATACAAAGAAATTGCCACGCAAGACGCACAAAGGTCTAAGGAAAGTCGCTTGTATTGGTGCCTGGCATCCGTCTCGTGTGTCCTTCACGGTTGCACGTGCTGGTCAAAAGGGCTACCATCATCGTACTGAGATCAACAAGAAAATCTACCGTATCGGCGCTGGAATCCACACCAAGGATGGCAAGGTTAGTTCGAAAAACATTGGGATTCATTCTCTTACACATAGAATAGTGTGATGATACTTTCTTAAAGCGTTACGACATCGAAATAAAAAATTTTAAAAACGCATTTGATTACAACGTGATTCATAAATGATAGGACTGAATTCGAAAACTTTGATAATTTTCATGAATATTATGGAAGATTAATAGCAGAATTTCTTCTCTCGTTCCATGACAGGTGGTGAAGAACAACGCATCCACTGAATACGATTTGGCTGATAAGTCGATTACACCAATGGGTGGTTTCCCTCACTATGGTGAAGTTAACAATGACTTCATCATGATCAAGGGTTGTTGTATTGGATCGAAAAAGCGTGTCATCACTCTGCGTAAGACCTTGCTGAGTCACACCAAGCGTTCCGCTCTGGAAGAAATCAAGCTTAAATTCATTGACACCTCGTCAAAGATGGGTCATGGTCGTTTCCAAACTCCAGCCGACAAGCTGGCTTTCATGGGTCCTCTCAAGAACGATCGTCTGCGCGAAGAACAAGCGGCCGCGCAAGCAGCTGCAACTGCAGCCCCGGTGGCTCCCGCGAGTGCTTAATCGTAATGAAAAGATTGTTTTACAGCCATGTGATGACATGGGATAAAAATAAAAACCATAAAATCAACAAAAATTTTTGAACAGAACTATCGGTCGATTTGCTTGGTTTACTTGGGAAGCTGCTTGGTCAGCCTCAATCGGAGGGAATTTAGAGTACCTATGATTCGTTGTCATTCCGGAGAACTGGAGGAAATAATCCTATAATGAACCCGCTTAGCCGTGAACTTATGTCATAGTTTTTTACGACGCCTATTCTAAATGAATATTCCTCGGGAGTTTTTCCTCTAAAATTTTTCTCCGCGGAAAAAGGGTACAATCTTAGCGTCCATTACAGAAAGAATGTAATGACCTTTACTTAAAAATGTTCGATGGTCTTGTAACCTTCATATTCCCTTCCCAGTGTGGTTAGAATGGAAGAGATTTTCTCGAATCCGAAGGGAAAAATTGGCCGGGAATATTTAGAATCGGGCTGACAGCAGCCATAATCTTTCTGGCTGATTGTTGTGACTGTCCTCTTCGGTGCACTTTGGCCCTTCGAAATCTATTGCTTCGACTGTTGAGCGGTCTTTATCTGGACTGAAATGTTTTAGAGGCTGTCCATTAATTACGTAAGATTTTTATTACTATTTTCACGTTCGTGTCTTAAGTCATTGCGCTGACAGTTCTGCTATAAAAAGCGAGAGAGATAGAGCAAAGACTTAAGACGCGAACGTTAATAATTTTCATTCATTATCCAATTTGATGAAGGTAGTTTTATTATCGGATCCTATACTAACAGGCTATCTTTCTTATAACCACAATGAACGGAAGAGAAATTAATTATTTAGCTTATCAACGTGTTTTATCATTCGTACGCGAAGTCAATCAGAGTTTGTATTTTTGGAGCACATCCCAGTAGTCAACTGAGCCACCCAAACACTGGTGTTTTCACCAGTCCATGGTGGCATGGACGCGTCCATCGGCTATCCAAAACGCTGTCCCATTTAACATTGTGATGTCATTGCCATGGGCGGGTCGTCCGTTTATATGCCTTCGTTGGCGAGCCTTTTCGCTAGCGAATAAGGACATGCGTTTTGCTTAGATTTCCCCCGTATTTGTTTTGCTGACAACATTGAAAATATTTTTATATTTTCTACCTCTTGGCATTTCACTGTAAGAGAGATCAATGTGAGTCATGAGAGAGTACAAATAGTGTACTCAACAACAGTGGAATAAGGAATTTCTCAAGAATTCATTTCAAATAGAGTAATAGCTGCCTATTTCTTCTATCTTTTTTCACTATGAAGTGCTGCCATCATATGATCGGACGTAATGTCGTCCTTTATGTCGGGGCGCACTTTCGACTATGGATTTCTTTTTCAGTATTCGATGAAAGAATTTTATATGGTGTGCGTTGGTGCTAGTTTCAATTGAAAGCAAGTGCTTAATTGCTTACCCAACACATGGTTCGGTACATATATAACGTTCGGTATATGACCTGTTCTCATGAAGTTATTTGCAAAAGTTCAAAACGGAACGAAAAAGTTGTGCTTGTCAAAAATGCGCTCACTTCGTTGTTGCTATGCGAAAATTGCTTGGGTACGCATGTTCAATGCTTTGTACCTCCTAAACTAATAGAGATCCCATTTTCAAACTTACATGATATATTCTTAGCACCTGCAGGTAAAATTCGAAAAAAAAAAAAAATCAAAAAGGTCCAAGTTGTTGTAATTCTGCTTTAACCATTTCACCACCAGTGTTACACTGAAAAAATTTTTTTTTTTTTGCATCCTTGAATAGCTTAATAAATTTTCTTTAGAAACCGTTACTATTTATTTTTTGGAAAAATTTTTTTTTATTCGAAACATTGCATGCAAAAAAAAGCTTATTTTTCATTTCATCAATTTTTACAGGCCTATATCTCGAAAACTAACGGTGATATATCAAAAAAATTTTGCCCATTAACTCACACTCTATAGAGGTGCAACTGATCCAAATATGAACGATTTTCAGAACATGACCCTTTTTTCGCTGCCCGCTTCACGTGAAATGCCCCATATACCAGTGGTACTCATGCAGCTTCGCAAATGCCCTCGCAACTTTACCCATCGTAAATTTTCATTAATATATTATTTTATTTATTTACACGTTATTAACTTATAATTAAAATTATAAGGTAATATTGATAATAGAGCATCGGCTTATAGCACCCTGTGCCCTAAATTTTCATATAAATTTTGACAGTTATGTGACAAATTTCTCATTTCCCACAATTTGCGAAGCTGCATGATGGTCCCACTAATGAGCAGAAGGTACAGACCAATTCTGAATGAATCAGGGAATTTTAGTCAAATAAATTTTCATATATGTATATCTGATAGACAGCCGGATAAAATAGGATTCTGTGCAACTAACAACCGATAATGGTTCCGATTCAAAACCAAAAACGACAAAATTTGTAAATTCTATATGAAATTTCGATCGGTTTTAATTCCGATTCCGACAGGTATCGCTTTCTGTGACACCCCAAATATTCTCCGGAAATTTAATATAATAGCTCAATATTAGGGAGAATGTGATGACCTTTGCTTAAAAAATTTCGAAAATTTTGCTCCCTTTATATTCCCTTCCCAATGTGTTTAGAATGGGAGAATTTTTTTTTCAAATCCGCAGGGAAAAGTTCCCAGGGAATATTTAGAATCGGTTTCACACTGATTTTCGGGATGCTGTGTAATCCAAGAAGGTCCACTAATTAATGCGATCATTGCCAATTTTATGCAAATGAACAAACTTCCGTTTACAAATTTACATAATATTGAGAGAATATTTAAACATTTCATTCATTTATTTTTTCAATAAGCTTTACAACATTCAAATAAATTATTACTCTTGCCATTTGAGTTTAATTGATGACCATATTATTTTAAAATACAACTCCTGAGCCGTTATTTCAATCACAGGCAAAGATACAATTAAATAAAATAAAAATATCAACATCAATAAATTTTTTGAAGCCTCTCTGAAGCTATTTTTCACATTAAGTAGACAAAGTTACATATTTAAATACCTACTTAATTTTTTAAATTAATATGCATCAGTGAGTAAGAAAAATATTTGAGTGTTAATATGAGTTTTTGGGTATTTGATTGAAACTTTAAATGTTTTGTGAAAAAACTTTACACGGATTGTGGAATAAAGAAAATTAAGAAGATAAATAATACAGTAACTAATAGTTTTATCACACGTTCACATATAAACACTACACAATTTCTCTATATATATTATGGGGGAAAAAATTAAAAATAAATTTTTGATTACTCTTCTTTCGGCTTTTTGTTAAATATATATTCGTTCGCGAGGGAAAAAGCTATTCCAAGCGTTAGACAAGAAACCACAGCGCCTTGAGCAGCAACACGCAATTGCATTAAGAAGACACTCGTACTCATTGTGCCACGGTTCTTATATTTGTACACACCAATAAGACCAGCTGCAACAAATCCAGCAAGACCTGAAAGGAAAAAAAAAAGAGTTTTAATATTATTTTAATCATTATCATCGAAGGAAATCAGTCCTTGTAGACCAATAGTAATAGCGACAGTCAGTAGCAATCAGCAGTCATCAAAAGATACATCTCGGTGTCTTAATACAGTGGATCTCCTGGTAAACCGGCCCTGTTTAATCCGGCAAACCGCTATAATCCGACATGTCTATTATTCATGGAAATCTAATCGGTTTAGAAAAATGTCGAAATTGAAAATCGTGATCGATTTGAAATCGATTGATTCGAAATATATAAAACCGATATTGTAAAGAATTTTATAGTAAAACGTGGTCTTTAATTTGCTAAATATGACTTACAAAATACATAGTAGAACATATAATATTCCCGGGGATATTTTCCATGTTGATTTGGAAAAAAATCTTCTATTCTGATCATACTTGAAAGAGAATATAAAGGGAGCAAGAATTTCGAGCATTTTTAAACAAATCTCATCACATTTCTCCTTTTTTTTCTACTGAGAAAACTTTCTAGAAATTACAAGGTAAAAAGTTCCAGACTATATGTGATCTTAACCAAATTTGAGCCAACAAATAGGCATCGAGTTTGTTCGAAAAATCGAACATCCGGCCTAAAATGGGTTAAGCAGTACTAATAGCCCTATTCTGATTGAATATTCCACGGGAGTTTTTTCCTAGATATTTTTGTCTGCGGAAATGGAAGTATTCTTAACGCCAATAATGGAAAGATAGTGGTGAATTGAAGAAAGTTGTTCAAATCCGCAGCGAAAAATTCCCCAGGAATATTTAGAATTCGACACTGCTCTGCTAAACGTTTGTCGCTTTATCGGGGACCCACTGTACAAATAATAAGTCTCTATAAAATTATTAAATTATTGTCTGTAGGAGTAAATCTAGTACCCGTTCGCGTTAAGGTTTTTGTATGGGGACATTTTCAGTTTTTCACGCCTTGATCGCCGTAAAAACAAAGCCTATACGGGAAGTTTTAATTAGTTATTCGGAACATGTTGAATCTTTAAGATCGATAGCTTAACGGCTATAATCTATGTTATTGTAATTATATATATAATAATGTTTAGAGCGTGTATTTTTAAGCATTTATAAATTTGAAGCATACTTTGTGGGGGGGATTTTTTTTTTTTCTTATCACCATTTTGGAAATAAGTAGCGAATTTGAACTTCAAGGGGATTTCCTAGCTTTGAAAAAGTCTTAAATAGGCTAAAAATCGATTTGAATCTTAACTTTATGTAAATTGAACAAATTTTTTGCCCCATAAAGTACGCTTCAATTTTATAAATGCTTAAAAATACACGCTCTAATAATGATATACACCTAAGTCTGTTTTTACACGGTAGATTGGTTCCAGAAGAAGCCGTGTAAAAAAAAACCGTGTAAAAAAAGACATTGATCATACTTCATAAAAATTAAATTTGACAAAAAAAATTTAAGTACATAAAATTTCAAATCGTGCTAAATGGAATAAAATCGTGTAAAAAAATTAAAAATATTCAATTTTCAAACCGTGTTATATCAAAACCGTGTAAAAAAAAGACCGTGTAAAAACAGACTTAGGTGTATATCATATCAAAATTTGACAGTGTGTTGGATGAGATAAAGCTCTTGAGAGTGAAAAGGTTACGAGACATCCAACATATTAAAATGAAAATGTTTAGTGATGTAGTGATTGTCAGATATGTCAAATAAACATAAAAGTGTCTAGACACGTCTAACAATCTTATCGAAATAACTTGAATGAAATGGGGAATCACCTTTGGCATGTTCCGGTACTTTTAAGAGATTAATTCTATATGTGATTGCAGCATGTAACAGCTGATTGTAAATAAACTAATAGGTTTTTTTTAAGATCAAATAGAATTAAATACACACACACAAATATTTCAGAATATTTCCGCAAGTTCATGCACGTTCATGTGCTTGGCAACGTCGTCATCGATGACATAAAAGTGAATCACCTCAAAGGTCGAAATGTGAATGTGCTAAACGAGAAAGCTTTCGTCTTCCGATAGCGATTTTGATTTGAAAGATGTTTCATAAGTACCAGAGCTCAATCTGAGGGAGCGATTGAGGAGTTATGCTCTTTGAAGTTCTTCACACAATTCCACTGAAGTCAAATTTTTCGACGGAAATTGCTTGACCAGATCTGATATAGACATTGCTTGCTATCTTTAATCGCCACTGCCCAATTTTAGATTTAATTCCATCTCACATACAAATCGAACACGAAATTAATTTCACTTAAGCAAGTCATTATGACATTTCATCATTCAAGGTTTCGATTTTTTTCCATAAGAATTGGTTTCTCTTTTTATGAAATAAACATTCGGTTTGATGAATTTTCTTGAAAATCATTATGTAAATATTATTTTAACTTTTGCGTTCGCATGTGAAAGTAACACCAGATGTCCAAGGTCATATAGTATAGAACAGCGCGTGTGCGGAAAATCATTGTATCTCACTTTTCTTTGAACTTGACTTATCGTTGAACTTCAAAGGAGGATGATGCGATGCTCATGACTTGAATGACGAAATTCGATTTACACTCCTTTTGCTTGTGCACTTACCTACAACCATAAACGGCGAGTCCTTGATCTTCTTTGACAGTTTACCACCTTGAGTGGAGTCGTCGGGATGTTCAAAGTATGATTTCGAAGACATGTTGTTTGGATTACGAGATTTTTCCAAATGTATCGTAGTTTTTCACAATAATTTCGTATGACGTCCGCGCCAGCATTCACACCAGCCAATCACGAGAAAACGAACAGTTGTTGGGGACAGTGTTGTTAAATACTGTTTTCAAAAATCCCTCACAGCCAAAAAAAATATTCGTACTTTTCCCTACGCATAGTCGCTGTTCATATTAGCCGACAAATCATCAGCGACAAAATTGGTTTCATGGCGAGGGACGCACAGTGCTTCGACCCATAGACAAAAATCAAAAAAAAAAAATTGTTTTAATATATTGATGAAATATATATTTTCGGAAAGATAATAAAACAACTAATATAATTATAGAAAAATATTTATGGTTTGATTCTTTAGATCACCACTAGAGGGCGCTGAAGTTAGACGATTTTAAGCAAAACTGCTTTAACAAAAAATTCGGTCAAGTCGATTCACTAAAAATAATCTCAAAAATTTATTTTTCCGTGAAATTACTTCAAGCTTAATTTTTTGACTTCTTCAATATATAAGTAATAAATAAAAAATAAATTTTAAGGCAAAGAGGCTTAATGTCATTTTGGTTTTTTGCTTTGAAAAACACAAATTTTTGGTTGGTTATTCAAAAGTTACAAAACTTTAATGGAGTAAAAAAAAAAAAAAATACGGAAAAACGGGTATTTTTTTATTCCTATTTTTAATACCTTATATATTCTTCTAATTAGATATGAAAAAATCAGACTTCTATCGAACCAACAATTGAGAAAAAAATCATTTTTCCCATAAGCGTTTTTCTTGATTTATGAAACACTTGTTTCAAGCTGTTTCGCAAGAAATTGCCACAAATACATTTTTTCCTTAATAGACTTTAGGTTTGTTCTTTTAACTTTTCAAATATATGAGAAGTACATTAAAAATATGCTTTTAGGCAAAGGAGCTTAATATCATTTTGCTTTTCTGCTTGAAAAAGGCACAAATTTTTTTTTCATAGTAAAAAATATCGAAACTTTAATGGAGTAAAAAAAAAAAAATACGGAAAAACGGGTATTTTTTTATTCCTATTTTTAGTACCTTATATATTCCTCTAATAAGTTATGAAAAAATCAGACTTTTATCGAACCAACAAATAAAGAAAACGCTAGATTTTAAAAATGTATATTTTCATGATTTATACTAAAGTTTTATTCGTAAATAAACATTATTAAATGAAGCCAAAAAGTATGCTTTTCAATATTTATGAAATGTGCATGCATTTATAAGTCTTTACCTTCGTTGTTTTTCGTTGCAATTTTAGAAAAATGTGGCTGATTATTGAGTCTTAAGTCCTTGCTTTATCTCTCTCGTTTTTTTTAACAGAACTGTCTGCGAAAAGACTTAAGACGCGAACGTGAAAACAGTAATAAAAATCTTACGAAATTAATGGAGGAAATATTATTTTTTGATAAGATCGCATATGTATATACTCTTTCCCCAATTTTTAAGAAATTTTTGGCAAAATATCCATTTTTATAGCCAAAAGTAACTTTGGGTGGTATGGGCGGTGGGTGGTGGGTGGGGTCAATTTTGATGAAACTTAGAAATTTTCTTAATTAAGCCATATTAGGGACTTGTGCCAAATTTCATTGCCCTACGACACTTCTTTCTATTTTTGTCCATCGAATGTATGGGATCGAAGCACTGTGGGACGTTCGGATATACGTTTTTCTTTCTTTCCCGAACGTCCCTCGCCATCAAACCAATTTTGTCGCAACTGATTTGTCGTGGAATATGAACAGCGAATTACAGAAAGTTTTCCCTACAAGTTTCCTTACCCAGTTTTGTTCTTGTTTCTCGATTATCTCGAGCGGTAGACACACGAACAATGTTTTGAAAAGATCCCGTTTGAATGCATGAGAAAGAAAGAGAAGATCAGATTTTTCCGGAACCAACTATCTGCTCAGAGTTGCATTATCGAGCGACTGTCTCCGTAGTCTAAAAACGGACTATGAAGTACACTATCTAGCGGAATTTCTTTCGAATGCAGAACTAAATGGTACACTAAATGTACGGGGCGGGGCATTAACCCTCTAATTCCTGGCTCCGTCTCTAGACAGACTTTTTTTTTAGAACAAATTACCAAAAAAAAACTTATAATAATAATTTCAGATTCGTGTTTTTCTACCCAAAATTAGTCATATCTGAACTTTTCATTGAACAAAAAAATTGTGGCATTAGAGGGTTAATTACGTAAATGTGGGATTCCACATGCGATAGTTCATCGCATAAGGGCTCTAACGCTGTTAAAGTAAAAGCGAAGGAAGTAATGAGCTCATTAATTTGCAGAAAGGAAATCAAAGTTGAATTTTCGATGACAGGAACAACAAAAAAAAAACTCAAAAATGACATCTCATCGCAAGCGATAGATGGCTTGCGATATCGCAAGCTATATCTCGCATGCTATCTGCTATGAGCGGTATCCATTTTCGATCTATCGCATACTTTCCATCGCATACTACTAATACGCTATTTACACGTTAAGACATTTCGATAATGAAACAAATTTTCGTTGGCAAGGGAGGCAGGGGGAAGAGAGAAAAACGCTTCCATACCACATCCCCACGCGTCCCTAGCCCACAAAAAGTGTGTTTCATTATCGAAATGTCTTAACGTGTAAATGGCCTCTAACCGCCGCATGTGGAGACAGCTTTAGGGGAAATAAAATTTCGACGTTGACAACACTGTTTCAAAAAGCGCCAATTGTGAAATCGCGACGAATTTGTTTTCTTTTTAACCGGAAAGTACATTGAGTTGAGCGCCCACGATGTCCTATTGGCGTCCAGACGAGAACATCCTACTGAGTGACTCCGAAGATGAGGAATTGGAGACGCAAAATTTCAAAGGCCGCGAAGCTATGCTCTTCATTGTTGATGCAAAACTCTTTAAAAATCCTGAACGATTTTTGGATGCCTTGGATATAATAAAGAGTGCCTTCATATCTGGTATGATGGTGAACGACAAAGAACTGATGGGATTGATTTTCATGAATACCGAACACAGTCCGGATCCGTATGAACCGAATTGTCTGGAAAATATTGTTGTTCCACACAACTGTGCAGTCTTTCTTCCTTTACGACAGCTTTCGAAAGCAATTGTTGAACATTATTTGCGTTTCCAACTAACAGCGACGGATATTTTTGAAAAGGAATATGGAGTGGCCAGCAGTAGTGCCAGTTTCGCGTCCATGATTCGTTTATGTTTAAATCTATTTGATAATTGCACTTTTGCGTTGCGACAATCGAAAATTATTGTACTAACTGATAATCCGAGGCCAACACCACAGTCGCAGGAGTACCAAATGGCATTGCAGAAGGCGACTGATTTGGAAGGAAAGCTGGTGGAGTTCTATGTCGTTCCAATGACAGATGATTTCGATTATGAGCCATTTTACAAGGAGTTCCTGTGCTTGGCAAAAGGTATATACATACATACATATATTTGGGTACATAGATTAGAGTTGCAACGGATATCCGGCAACTATCCGGTATCATTCCTACCGGCCTATCCGGAATATCCGGTATCCGGCATATCCGGTATCCGGCCTATCCGGTATCCTGCCTATCCTGTATCCAACCTATCCTGTATCCGGTCTATCCGCTATCCGGCCTTAAATTTAGTATCCGGCCGGATACCATCTATATCCGACCGCCGGATACCTCACATTAAACATTGGCTATATTTTATTTGAATTAGGATGCAGTTTGGAAATTCCGGCACATATCCGGCTATCCGGCCTAGAAGTCAGTCGGATATCCGGTATCCGGCCGGATACACTATCCGTTGCAACACTAATATAGATAGTTATATAGTCCGTATATGATATTTGGTTTCTTTTTTGCAGATATTGAAATCGATAGCTTTGTTATACCCGATGCGAAGCAGCAACGTGAAATCTTAACGGAGCGTAAATTGAAACAAGATATTAAGAAGAGATGCTTAGGACATTTCAACTTTGTTATCGGACCTAAACTAGAGATCTCTGTTCAGTATTATAATTACTTTCAAAAACGTTGCTTCCCGCGTCGAGTCAGAATGCTGCGTAAGGATAATACGCTGGTTGAGAGGAAATTCGTTATAGCAGTATCGAAGGAGGATCCCGAAACGCAAGAGGAAATTGAGAAGCGTGATTTAAAAATGACCGATGGATGGTATGAGATCAATTTGGGCGGCATGCCAATACGAATTAGCATGGAACGAATCGATAGAGTACGAAATATATATGGTCCACAAATGATGTTACTCGGTTTTAAACCGATATCGGCATTGCCACATAATTTCTATTATAAGCCATGTAATTTCATGTATCCCGATGATCAGGTTATAGTCGGATCGAAACGATTGTTCCGTGCTCTGTGGCAACGATGTTTGGAACGCAGTAAAATGGCAATTTGTCTATTTATGCGTCGTCGCAAATCGAAGCCACGATATGTTGCTCTATTACCGATTTCAACAACGGAACGAGAATGCGGCGAAGCACATGCACATTCACTATTGATCGGAGATGGTTTTAAGATAATTTATTTTCCATTTGAGAAGCAGATACGTTGTTTGGATTTCGGTGATTGGAATTCCATTGAGAATTCAGCCTCAACCGATGGTGTAGAGGTTTTCGAGAAAATTGTCCGGAAATTAAAAATTAACTATAAGCCAGAAATGATTGGTGATCCTGTGCTCGATAAATTGCAAGCTAAACTTATTGGTTTAGCATTGGACATACGTACGGAATTCACAGACACGAGTGACTTGGCTGATCCGAAATTGCAAGATGAACGTATCAATCATTTAATACCTGATTTGAATAACCATTTTGGAGAAGATCCCGAATCGACTGCTCAAAAGCGTCCAGCAACAAAATATCCAAATGGAAACAAATCAGCTAAAGCGGCAAAATTGAATGATGCCGATCTACAAGATTTGAGCAAGGTCAAAGAGATGATCAACGCAAATAGTTTGAATAACTGCACAAAGGATCAACTTTGCTCGATTTTGGATCAACATTTCGATATGAAACTTCCGAAGAGCACAACCAAAAAGGTTTTGATTGATAAAATAGTATCTTTAAATGAATATTAATTGCCTCAGAGCGTTTAAGTTGGATTTTTTGTTAAAGCTATGTGGAAATCGTAGATGGATAAGCTAAAAATGTTTTTACTCATTACAATCCCGTTCTATAATACTGGCTATTTATGATAAGGAAACAAAGATATAAAAATATATTACTGGAAATATGGAAGCTTTCGCGTTTGAAATAATCAACTGCAATTTACGGGAGGACAATTCGGAAACTGCAGAGCTCAAAGAACACCAACACAATTCCAATGCATCAATGGATTAGGATTAGATGTTTGATTTAAAATGCAGCATTGGCGGGGTTACCCAGATCGAAAATTTCATTTACTCTTGGATTAGAAAAGTGATAAATTTCTAAAGTCTCAAAATACACCTCAAATATACCTAAGAGTAAGGCAAAGGAACAATATGCCATCTATATGTATATAAGTGCGTAAAGAAAGTCTTCTGAACCAAGTACCCACATCACATTGTCCTCTGCATCCCAAGAAACTTCTAAATTAATTGGCTCTTCTTTTGGATTGGAAATCGCTAGCCCTGTTTGTTGCAACTTCTTCTTTTTCCACCGATTTTGCTCCCGTTTTAAATTCCTGGAATTGTGATGAGGCACGCTATTGATTGGATGAAGATATTTTAACAGTCGTAGTGTCGCTTGGATTGTCACTCTTTATTATAGGGAATACCATTGCCAGTGGCGCAATGGTCTTATTGGACCACATTCATGACTTCTATTGTTATCTCTGGCAAAGTAAGAAGCGAATGAAGAAGAGATGAGATCAGACATTTTCTCCAGTTTTTGAGCCATTGCTTAGATTTCTATGCAAGAAGGACAATCGACCTAAGAGATTTAAATTTAAGCTTTATCTCAATTCACTCAAGTTAGAGATCCATTTAATTTTTGTGCATACGAGTTCACGTCGACTCTAAAAGGCAATTGCTTCCAAAGGAAATTTTTGGGGAAATTTTATTTTTATCCAGAGAACCATCGGAAATTTAAGTGCAGGATCGTTTAATACGGTAAATTGGAATATTTTTGGAAGATTTTTATTTGCTGCCACTTCAAATAAATTCAAACTGCTCATACATTGCGTTTTTTCCGTGATTACAGGTCAGAAGAAATGATCATTCTTCGTTTAGAAATAAGAAGGGAAAAGTTATATCAAAAACCAAACTGAAATTTAGCAAATTTGTACGTCTGTTGTTATACTTCCTAAGAAATCTGGAGATTCCCTCATAGATCGGTAAGTGATATTATATTTATAGTAAAATATTTAATATAAAAATAATCTGGAAAAAGCAAGAGACCCGGTCCCTTTATAAGCATTCATAAAACCAGTTAGATCTTCTTCTGAAACTCAGTGGCGGATTAAGGCAATTTGCCGCCTCAAACAGCAGCCTAATTTTCACCTTTTCTTTTGTTGATGCATTGACGGTCAGAAGTTGCCACCCTAGGTAGCTGACTATGTTGCCTATGTGGTTAATCCGTGACTGCTGAAACCTACATCCATGTCGTCCCAAACGAAAGTTCGTTAAAACAGTGTTCTTCCTTCTGCCTTGAAAAAGGCAGGCGAAAATTAATAGATTCTGGCTTAAAGCTCATTTTCCTTTTCATTTTCCATGTGTTTTTTTTTCTATCATAAAATAAAAATGAAATATTTTTCCAAGCAGATGCTCTACATAAAATATGAAGTAAATTTCAATGAAAATAAAAATTGTCCCTTTATAGCAATTACGTAGCAATTTCGCTCTTTAATTGCTTGCTAATTTCATTAAATCGGTTTATGAACAAAGAGGAAACCGAGAGAAAGAAATTTATAGGTCAGGAATTTCCACTAATTCTGAATATTTTTCATAGCTTCGGTGCAACGAAATGTTTTTAAGATTTCTTTTTTTGCTTTTTTTTGTTGAAGAATAAAAAAGAATTCATTTTAAGAGCAGATTAGGATTTCGGGATATAGCAAAGGATAATTCGCTACTATGTATTGAATCCCCGAAAACCCAATTGTGAGAGGAAATAGGATGATTTTTTTCGGTTCCTTTTAATAGTCTTTGATTTTCGAACAAGGGATTATTGCATGGAAATTTATAGAAATCTTTAAATAAATAGATTTTTTGAAGCAAAAACATGGAAATATCCTATTGAGGTACAAGGTTTCTTAAATGAAAATATTTCAATAAGGTAGACATTTCGTTATGGGGGTTTCTTTGCAATTTAAAAAAGTGGATTCTGTATTTCTTGAAGAGAAGTTAAGCCCACTTGGACTAACTTTTAAACGAAATTTGATACCATATACCATTTTTATACCAGACACACTCTGGGTAGAGTGTATACTGCGTTTGTGTGTAACACCCAGAACTATTCGAGATATGTCATACAAAAGCTTACATATTTATATTGGAATGAGCAGCGTCAATAGGAGATTTGATTTCCGTCTGTCTGTATCTCTCTCTGTCTGTCTGTCTGTCTATCCGTATGTCTCTCTGTAAGATGTTTTGTTCAGTTTTCTTATCGAAGGAGTTGAGCTATCTTAATGCAATTTGATATGCGTGCTCACGAGGACATGAGTTTCAAAATTCACGATTTTAACGTTTTTCGTGGATAACTTTTTTACTAAATCCCAGCTTATTGAAATTTGGTGTGTGTATAGTAGTGATGTAACGAATGTCAAATTTTAGCATTCGCGAATGCGAATATTCAGTTTTTGAATCTATATCTCAAATTTGGCACACATCACCAAATCAATTCATTTATTTATATAGCGCACCAACTTTGGAAAAAAGTAATTCATTCATAAGTAAAAAGAAATTACACATTTCGATGTTAAATTTCAAAGTGTTAAAAAAAAACAGTCAATGACAACAACAAAACTAATCCGACGATTTCGTGCAAGCATAACGCCCCTGCGCAATACGCAATGTTATTGTCGTGTTTCGTTTAGCAGACCCTCAGACGGTCGTTCTTGTATGCAAATTTATGTGAAGGAACTTAAAGGCATTCCAAATGCGTTTAATTCAGGGATCGGCAAAATTGAAAATGCAAGTGTGTGTGAGAGAGCAGATTTTAAGTGCAATATCTGTGTAACGGTAGCACATAAAAAATTCTTTAAATGCTAAAATATTGGCTTTTAAATTTAAATTTAAAAAATCGATTAAAGTTTACATTTTTGGTCAATTTTCTGCTAATTATATATTCGCAAAATATTCGCAACATTTTGCGAATGCGAATTCGAATGTGAAAAAACATGCGAATATTCGCGAATGCGAATGCGAATATTCGTTACATCACTAGTGTATAGCTGCTATGAAGACTTAAGCTTTCGCTGAAAAAAAATTGCGACATCGCTATATTTTGGTCATCATCCTACACATTAGAAAAAAACACTCTTTCTCTTATTCTCATATCTGTATACAAAAATGGAAAAACCCTTTATTTTATTTCTTTTTTTTTTTTGTTCTTTCTCTTTTTTTTTCACAATCAAGAAATTTGTTTGACTCTTACGGCGATCGTCAATTAAACGAGAAATTCTTTAATTTTTCTTTTAACCTTCCAAAAATTTATGTTAACAACGGGCCGTCTTCACGGCTTCCTATCTTCCAATCGACTCCTGCATTGAATTTTATATTCCTATTCGACTTCCTAACGCTACTTATCGTCGACGGCTTGCCGGCCGCGACGGCGCTACATATCGTAGGACACGTGACTTGAAGGCGATCGTCCGGCACCGATCGTGGGATGCAACGTAGGCCAAATTCTCCTTGCCTGGGTTTCCGAGTCGGAACGAGTCGTGCTGGCGAGCATTGAGCCCTTTTGGAAGTTTTATTGTATTTAGTTTTTTATGATACAGACTGCAAACATTGTAGGAGAACTTGTGCGATTCGAATTTCGCTATTGCTGCCTGCTTGCCGCAGGCCTAACTGTACGTTTGCTTGAGAATCTAGTTTTTTTGGAAATCATTTTGTTAATGTTCTTGGAAGTTAAGAGTTTCTGAGAATGCAATATCGGCAAATATCCTTGAACGTGATTATAATTTATTTTTCCAAAAGTCCGATCATTTTACAATGTGAGAATATTTAGATTTCTGGAAGTGCGATACTGGCAGTTAATTTGTCTTCACTGCGTTCCCCAACATTCTATTTTTCGATTCGGAACAGCGTTCCCAATCTTGGTTGACGCAGTCACACCTAACAACAGGCATGCTCTAGAAATCGAATCCCCATAAAAAAAAAATTTTAAATAAACATTTCGAACTTTTTTATGGAAATTCAAATTCTAGAGCATGTCCGATCGTGAATTAATTCTTTCACTTCCTGTTCATTGTATCCAGATTGTTCGGATTAGTGAGATTGAATGTTTTGTTCATTATTTACAGTCCTGTAGAGAGAAATTTGGGTCCCGGGGGATTTTTTTCCACGGTCCCCTTACAAAAATGTGCGACCGAGAAAAAAAGTCCCATGGAAATTGTGGGCCCCTTCAGAAAGCCCGGTTTTGGGGGAAATCCCTCTTTTCAGCCCTCCTCTCAACAGGCCTGATTATTTAGAAACGTTCGTGTACCAAAAAAGCGTCCACTATTTCGAGGTGTTCATTATTTCAGGGATTCGTTATATCCAGATTCAACTGTAGATAGGGTAAGGAAAATAATACGTATGGGTCAAATACCCATTCCCCCTGTTCGTTCCATAAAAGTCATTTGATCGTCCCACCAAATAATGGGACAATGAGAAATCGGTTCAAGCGTAAAAAAAAAAAATGATGCTGACTTCACGTCGGTTGATGTTGATGGTGATTCGAACTGATGAAAAAAGTAGAAAAAACCGAACGTTCGCCTAGCGAAACGACGACTAGCGAAACGAACCGAAATACTCAAAAAAACCTGGTGGAAACTATTTAACACGATGCTGTTCACTTATAAACGGACGTGAGAGAATTCGCGCGACGCGATCGACCGCTGGAGACTTAAAGACGTTGAAGCAACTAGTGTTGCTAATTAGCATTGCGGGAAAAAAGCCCAAGCAGCTGAGTTTGAAGTGCTGCCATCATTTTTCCCGGTTTTCGCCGCTTTCAGGGTTTCGTTGCGTAGCGACAGCGGCACAAACGGACACCCCCAAATATTTAAAAAGAAGAATTTTACTTTCGAGAAAAGTAAATTCCTCGGGAATTCGTTCCACGGGAATATTCTGAATTGGGCTGTGTACGAAATTTTGGCTGCGTTGTTTTTAGATAAATTAGAAATGATTCAAAAAAGTTTTTTAAATACAAAGAAAAATATATCAGCTTTCAAAGTAAGAGTAGGTACTCCTGCCAAGAAGTCTAGCAATTTGAAGGGTGTAAAAGCCTTTTAAGGGGCAGATAATTATTTTTTTTTTGTAGCAAAATCAAAAAGCTTTTTGAGTACTTACTTTATTATACCTTTTCCGAAGGATAGGGTATATTAAGTTTGGCTCGGAGTATGTAACATACCAAAGGAGTCGCTATTAGATATAGATATACATATATATTCTTGATCAGGGTGACAAGGGGAGTCGATCTAGCCATGTCTGTCTGTCGGTCACACTTTAGTTTTTCGTAATTAACTCCTAAGCCATAAATGATATCATATTGAAATTTGGCATGGACTTGTCCCTAGTAAATGTCCGAAAAACTGCATACAAATTTTTTTCGTTGTCCCTTCTTGGGTCGTGATAAGTGGTCCAGAAGTTTCAAAAATCACGATTTTTTACGTTTTTCGTAAATAACTTTTTTTTACTATACATCCCAGCTAATTGAAAATTGGTATGTGTATAGGTACTATGTAGACTTAAGCTTTCGCTGAAAAAAAATTGCGACATCGCTATAACATGGTCATCATCCTACACATTAGAAAAAAACACTCTTTCTCTTATTCTCACATCTGTATACAAAAATGGTTAAATTTTAACCATGACCACCATTCGCAAAATTCGCAAAAATTCGATTTTCACTATTTTGAATTGAGTATTTCGCTGCTAGACAAAATGTCCTCTAAGGGTTAAAATTTGACCATGCCCACCATTCGCAAAAAATTTGTGCTTAATAATAATCTCGAGTTTTAGAAGCTAAATCGAAGTATAGATAATGTGTAGCTAGAACAACGAACACGGCAGGATTTTTTGTTAAGGTATTGTTTCAACATATTTCAGGCTGAGGAAAAGGCAAATATGTGTGCAATCAGCTTAGCCGAAATAAACTTCTTGACTTGTTTTTGTGCTACTTAAGTATACAAGAAACTCAACGAGCAGAAAATCATTTTTAATAAGTGCCTACATAAATAGTTTCAGTATATGATATGTTATTTACACCCTGGTATATTGAACCACTTTTTACATGCTCAAAAATGTTCATCGCTTAATGCAATCATAAAGTTTGCTGAAATTTCATCTCCTTAATTTTTTTTTCCATGTATTTTTATATTCATCCAATTACCGTTTGAAGATGTGCTTACAAATATAAGAGTGTTAGAAATTTTCTCATTGTTAGAAAAATAATAGAGAATCTCTGTTAACATTGTGTGGCTTTGTGTAAAGCGAAAAGTATCGCTACATAAATCAAGGAAATTATTTGAAAACAAAAAGGTAATAAAGACCTTGGGCTAAAGGTAAACTTTAACAAAAACCAAAAAAAAAAACAAAAAAACTTTGAACTCAGTTTCGTGCTAATAGCATAGGAAACGTTGGGACAAAGTATGTAGGTGGGACCGCTTCCTTGTTGTTGAGGTTGCTGTTGCTATGTTTCGCCCCAGTAATAAAACGTGCTTGAAGTGATTGCTTTTCTTGAAATAAGCAACAAAAAAAAAAAAACCCAAGGAGTAGGAAATTGCAAGAGGAAAAGTTAACATTTTTTTCAGAAAGAAACAAATTGAAGTTATCATCAGAAAGTTCGCATTGCGCTCCATGGTGCAGCGCCAAATAAACATGATGGACTACGATGTGGTCAAAAGTGGTCTTTCATTTTCTCTTTTTCTTGGAAGAGGTTAAGTTTGAAGGGAGAGACTCTTTATTAAGAGTTCAGTTAAAGGAAGCGTGGTGCTGTAAATCAGTCTTAGAATTAGTCAAAAACTCAAAGAGTCCCAAAGGGAGTTGGCAGATATCTTTTCTTCTCTTTATTTATGAGCTCCTTAAAAGTATCGCCAGTTCAAACGTCTTTTTTTCATTTTCGGCCCCAGAAAATTGAATTTTTATATGGATTTCCAGGCCACATATGGTCTTAACTTTAACTAAATGTCTTATTGTCTCAATGAATTCACGACCAAAGGCGCCCTTTGAAGCGAATACGTAAAAAAGGGTTTGCCATCAGCAAAAAAATTTTTAAAAGTAAAAATGCGAAATTGCTTGAAAATTAAGCTCTCTCTTCTGGAAAGGCAATTTAGCTTACCACACATTGTAATGACTGCATTTGATTAAAGACCAGTTTAATGCTGCCAGGTATTTGCTGCAATACTTGAAGTCTTTTGCGTACGTATTATCCACACAGCTTTCTCTTTTCAAAAACCTCAAAATAGTCCTGCCAAGGCTGTGTACTTCGAAATACTTGTTATAGTCGTTAGAGTTTATCTAGAGGGTATATTAAGTTTGTTCATCTGTGTGTAACGTTCAAAGAGAGAGTGTGTGAGAGAGTGAGTGAGAGAGAGTGTGTGAGCGAGTGAGTGAGAGAGAATGAGTGAGAGAGAATGAGTGAGAGAGAATGAGTGAGAGAATGAGTGAGAGAGAATGAGTGAGAGAGAATGAGTGAGAGAGAGTGAGTGAGAGAGTGAGTGAGAGAGAATGAGTGAGAGAGAATGAGTGAGAGAGAAAGAGCTAGAGAGAATGAGTGAGAGAGAATGAGTGATAGAGAATTAGTGAGAGAGAGTGAGTAAGAGAAAGTGAGTGAGAGAGAGTGAGTGAGAGAAAGTGAGTAAGAGAAATTTAGTGAGAGAGTGAGTGAGTGAGACTGAATGAGAGAGTGAGTGAGATGAGACTGATTGAGAGAGTGAGAGAGAGAGAGAGTGAGTGAGAGAGAGAGAGGAGTGAGTGAGATAGAGAGAGAGAGTGAGTGAGAGAGAGAGAGAGAGAGTGAGTGAGTGAGTAGAGAGAGAGAGAGAGGAGTGAGTAGAGAGAGAAGAGTGAGAGAGTGAGTAGAGTAGAGAGAGTAGAGAGAGTGAGATTGGAGAGAGAGAGAGTGAGTGAGGAGAGAGAGAGAGTGAGTGAGTGAGTGAGTGAGAGAAAAGTGAGCGAGTGAGTAAGAGAGAAGTGAGAGTAGTGAGAGTTAGGAGAGATAGAGAGGATGAGTAGAGAGAGTGATTGAGGAGAGAAGAGAGAGAGAGAGTGAGACAGAGTTGAGTAAAGGATGAGTGATGAGTATTGAGAGCAATGAGTATTAGAGAGAGAATTAAGAGGAGTGAGAAATATTGAGTAGAGGATTTAGAGTGATTGGAGAGTGAGAAGTAAGTTTTTATGTTAGATAGAGATGTTAGAGTGGTGAGATATTATGAGAAAAATCTATTAGAGAATATTAGTATTGATTCTAATTGCCCAAGATGATATAAGCAATAGAGGTTTTGATGATGACTTGATTGAGTTGAGGATGTCAGAGTATTGTCGCAGAGGAGAATAATCTTTTCTTCCTTTGTATTTATGCTAATTGGAGCCTCTGAAAATGTATTTCAATATTATTGCTATTGACTTTAAAATATTTATGTATTTAACGCATTTAATATGGCCAGTCTTGATTGACTATAACGCCCTTACAAGTTTTTATGTACTACATTAGAATGTTGAATGTGCAATTATTCGTCGCAAGGACAAAATTTCTCTTGGCTTTGTGTTTTCTAATCTGGGCCTCTTAAAATGTATTTTCACATTCATGGTTTTTGGCTTATTGGAGCTTTGCAAATGCATGAGCTCATTTACGCAAGTAGGAGTATGTGCGGTTTTTTTCTTGTTCTTTTTTGCTTAAGGGTTTTTATGTCCTACATGAAAAGAGGTTGCAGATTTTTGCTCATGTTTTTGCTTACAGAAATTTTTTTACCATCGCTTATTTAAATCCAAGGTATTGATAATATATTTGGGCCATTAGACCATGATGATGGGCCCTAAAAATTTTCTTAGAGATGTCGCAATGTGGAATAATTTAATATGAAAAAATTTATATGAAATGAAGTGAGGTAGTCCCAAAAGTACTGTAGAATTTTTCTTGTGAGCAAGATTTTTGGAAAATGTATGAATCTTCTTAAATCGTTCATTAAACTCCATTTGTAAAGGAAAAAAAAATATATATGTAGATTGGTTTGAATTGAAGTATTTATATTGCCCTAATCATAAAAAAATAATTGTGGGAAAGAAAACAAAATAAGCAGCAATATAAAAGTTATGTTAACATGTGCTTCTTTTATTATGTAAGCCCACTGAAATCTTTATAGAGAATTTATCGAGCAAAACAGAACATTATATGCCGACATGCGTTCAATTTCCTTTATGGATTGTTGGGGATAAGAAACAATATTTTCCATATCCGTCAGATTGCCGTTTATATAACTTTAGGAAATAACATAGCGTATCTTTAAGCTTATGGGTTGAGTCCCCTTACGAAATATAGGCATCGCCACTGGAATAAGTCTATATGTCATTTGCTTCCATTGTGTTGCTTTATTCTAGTATGTCCACCGCATTCCTTATGAAGGAGAAGACATTTAGTTAGTTATCAAGTCTCAATTCGTTGCGGATAATTGAACAATCTAATTCTCAGCCAACATATAGCACATGTACAACAAGAGAGTCACAACTCAAAATTTTTCAAATTGGGGTTAATGCAAGAAATGTGATCACAGGTCACCAGCCTACTTAATCGCTAACTCCTAGTTGCGTTTTTGTTATTGCAAATCATCACAAAAAACAGTTATGTCAGTCTTCTTGTCACACAAATATACGAAGACTGCATAGGTTAAACTGCGTTTTCTGAAAATTGGAAAATTTTGAGTTGTGACACTTTTGTTGTACATATGCGATATGTATGTCTCTTGGTCTTCAAGACAAAGAATGCATTTCTAGTCACCTAAAACTAATAAAAATTTCGAATTTTATCAAAATACCAAGGTACATACATATCTCGATTTCTGTAATTTCCATATCAGACCCTAGTACTAGAGATATCTATAAATATATTTTTGTCGATTCCATTCTCAATTTGTTCTTACGTATTCTCTTCTCAACCCTCATACTGATTTTCACAAGATAGCTCAACTCCTTCGAAAGAAAATTGTAGGTATATAAGACAGACAGACAGACAGACAGACAGACAGACAGGCAGACGCACAGAGAGACGCTCAGACAAACGCACATAGCTTAATCGAATTTGCTGAGTGTGTCGGATATAAAAACCATCTCTCAGAAACAGAGTTTTATTTCACTAATAGCAAGTAACACGCAAGCACAGCTCTGCGTATGAGTGTGTTGCTTTCAGTGTAATTTAACATTGCTCATACGATGCGTAGCCCTATCGAGTTCAATGGAATGTATTTTCAATGGGTTCAGTTATTGTTTTTCTTTATTTTTTTTTTATTTTTATATCTTTTAATGACAATGCAATATACCTGCTCATTATGACCTTGAATTCAATAATCGTTCTAAGCTCTTGAAGTTCTTCTTTGAAAACGAGTGGAAACATGATTTTGACATATCGATTGCCACGAGCTATTAGTTTATCTTAGCTCGCCGGAGTTCAATTCTTTCATCTTTCTTTCTGTCAAACGTTGAGTTGATGATTATTTTAACTGAAGGTTCAGTATTTTTTTGACTTGACTTAATTTAATTTCGACTTTCGATGAATATCTTCAAAGAGGGGACGCCTGAGGGTTTCAGGAAGCTATTAATACAAAGAAATGGAGAATTCTATTGCAAAGAGAAAAAACTTACATTGCTACGAATGAAAAAGCAGTTGAGAAATACGTGATGTGAGACAAAATTAACGTCATCAAAGTCATTAAGCTTGTGAGAATGGTCGTTCCTCTTCATTAGCTTCTTATACGTCGGCTGAAGTCGGCCCTCAATTTGCACATGGGGCGGCAGTAAAGAAGTATATGTAGCCCCGAAGGATGGCCTCGGTTCGTTCACCTTTGGGGCGAATAAATATAAGATTGATTAAAAAGAGGAACGATTGGTTTGGCTCTATTCTGGCTACATCCAAACAAAAACTCTGTCATCAACAAAATCTTTCAGCTCTCAATTTCTCCCTTTTTTTCCTTGGACAAGTGTTGTGTCTTTATTTTCTTCATTCCAATTTTTTTTTATATTCCTCTTCACTATCGACGAGTATGTGTGCGTGCACTCTTATGCGTGTAAACTTCATTGTACTATATGATTGTTGTTAGATAAGAGGACATGACACTGCATCCAGGGGGCTCCCAGCATGGCGTCCAATTAATCAAATTGTCAATTGTGCTGTTGATGGGATGGCAATGGCTTCCAATAGAAAATTCCCCAATTGTGTGCAGAAGAGTTTGCATTTTTTTCCCTTTTTTTTTTGAGACCACAAAGGAAAGCCAGTACACTTGACTTCAGTAGCTATGTATCCGTCTTGATGTAGACCATGTTTGCCCAGAGCGACATGAAGTAGTTCAAAACATTGAAGAGATTCAAATAGCTCGGCGCATAAATATGAAATCAGCAAAACTTGATGTCTCAAATCGTTTTGGTTTTGGATTTAGTGCAAACAAAAGCTGAGGATGAGCTGATATTAATCTGAAATCGGTTTTGTGTCAATCAGCTCTTGAAGAATTTCAGAAAGGGAATGTTCAGTTGATGTGCTTGTTTCTTCTTTATGAGCGGACTTTTGGAATACTCATTACAACATTTATCGTTCAATGTTTAAAGTTAGTTCTCTGTAAATT
The DNA here is from genome assembly GCA_020466095.1 of Chlorops oryzae. NCBI lineage: Eukaryota > Metazoa > Arthropoda > Insecta > Diptera > Chloropidae > Chlorops > Chlorops oryzae. The sequence goes on along the minus strand of CM035809.1, from coordinate 13,702,863 downwards.
CTTGATTCGATTGTGTTTCGAACATTCACAGCTCATGACTAGAAAGTGAGAGCTCCGAGGTTCAAATCCCACACATTGAAAAAAAATATTCTAAATTATAAATACGTGAAAGGCGAGAAATTTGTGGTTCTGTAAATTTTTTTTAAAGCATAATATAAATATCACTCAAAATTTTTGAGTCTTTTTAAACTCATACACAGAGAAAAATATTTAAATACACAGTATACAAGGTTTGACGGAGTATACTGTAGCACTATAGAATTTTTCTGCTAATCCATTTGCTACCGTTTTTCGGCATATGCAATTTTTGAGAATCTCAAATTTATTGACGACCTTAGTCATGTCGAAAATAGGCGAACGCTATAGTTACGTTTTAAGAGTTTCTGGATCATATGAAAGAGAATACAACCAACTTCCGTTCAATTAAGTGATTCAGTAAATTGAACTTACAAAAACCGATGCTGTTTGCATTGGGTAGCGATTTTTTTAAGAAACTCTCGAAATCAATGAGTTATATTTGAAAAGAGCTTATTCAGTCTTAATTTTGATAAAGACTCAATTGACAATTTTGCCTAAACAAAAAAATGGTATCGCCGTCTAATGTCAAGATTTGAAAAATGTACAATTTGATTTTTATTAAAATCAATCTTTTTACAGTTAATTGCAGGCCGTCCAGAGAACCATATAGATGTTATTGAAAACTTTATTTTTTATTATTGCAATATTTGCTGGCGCAACAAATTTTAACATATTCACTCTCATAGAATTCCTACAAAACGTCATGTTTTTATGATTTTTCGCGACATATGCTTGTCTGAAGTAGCCCTTAGAATGATCCTAAGAAGTCAAATTTTTGTCACTACTCATAAAGTTGCTTTGTCACCTCAAAACATTTTTTCAACTATAAACAAATACACATATAGCGGTAGGTCACCTACATACATAAATTTAACCTTAGAGTATAGCATTAACCAGCAAAAATTTAAGGTAATTATTATCAAATCTTGAAATAGCACCACGAATTATTTTTTGACCCAAGTATTTTCTTTAAACATACCTACCCTCTATCTCCCTCCTTAGGGGGCCATACAAAAATAGGCTTAAATTAAAGAAAAATGCCTCACGAACTTCAATCTATAATTAGATGCCGTAGGAACAAGAACGAGCATGTTCAGTATGTATATTCGAAAAATTTACACAATACCTTTTAAACGAGCCTAATATGAAGAATATTGGATTCGTTTTTGGTATGTTTTAATAATATGTTATAATTATATTTTTTTTTTAAACTGAATTTTGGGTTCCATCCCTAACTGGCCAAATAATGACCCTAGTAGAAAAAAATAAATTTTCTACTCAAATGCCGCAAACCTCAATCTATGACGAGTTTTTTGAGACTATAACCATTAAAATCGATTAGTGGTTTTTATTCATAAAATTAATTCAAAACAAATATTTTTTGGAACGCATTATTCACTGTTTCACGTTCCTTTCTTAAGTCTTTGCATGTCTCTCTTGGTCTGTATGCATGCAAGGACTCAAGACACGAACGTGAAAACAGTGAATATATTTTTAAAAAATATTTGTTTTGAATTAATTTTATCAATAGAAACCACTAACCGATATTATTGGTTATAGTATAGTGCTGATCGCATCTTATAATTTTATTTATATTTTAAACTTTGCGTACAAAGACCTAACTCACGTGTTTTGAACGAAAATTGATATCAAAAAGCCCTAACTCAGAAACTGCTCGAAACACAAAAAAAATTAAAATAAGCCTAAAATAAATTTCGTGCGTAGTATTTAATTGACTTTGCGTTTAAACTTTTTTTAAATATCTAACCTTTGCGATTTTTGAATTTTTCTTCTCCTGTAAAGTAGCAAAATAATGAGTTACGCCCTTTCTATCCGAAGCTATCGATATGTACATATGTATGTTCTAATATGAGCTCGTTTCGGCATAGTTTTGCTCATTTAAGGCGACATTCGCAAGTTTTTAAGTTCAGGTATCTTAAGTAAAAGATGTATTTCTAAGAGCATTTCAAGACCAAGAAAAAAAAAATCCGATGAATGGTTCATATTTTAATTAGTTTTAGACAAAATGAGACGACTTTTTTTACCCGGAAATTTGCCACAATTTTTTTATTTCTGTCTTTAAGTTATATAATATATAAAAAAAATTTGTGGCATATTTTCCGGCGTAAAAAAGTCGTCCATTGTCTAAAAACCCAATTAAAATATGAACCATTCATCGGATTTTTTTTTTCTTGGTTTTGAAATGCTCTTAGAAATACACTTTTTACTTAAGATAGCCTGAACTTAAATACCGGACCTTTTTCGGAAAAAATTTAATTTTACAATTGTTAAAATTTCAAAAATTTCGTTTAAAGCCTAAGCGAAATGGACCGTTCCAATATTTGAAAAAGTTTTTTTTAAATTTCCTTTCCAAAATTAAAAAGGTTTTTTTTGGAAACCGGTCGAAAAATGGGCTGATAAAAATTTGAAAATTTCCCAAAACCTTTCTTGGGATATTTAAAACGGTTTAAAATTTAGATATTGGGATAGCGAAACAAAGTACAACAATAAAAAATAGTTAGGACTCTTTTGAAAAATTACGAAAAAAAATGCAATGTTTAGCTATTACATTTTTGCAATAGTTTCTATGCGGAATTTGTCGTTCAAAATTATAATTGCGATGTCATAAAAATGAATGATAGCTATCGTAGAATTTGTTTTTAAACCACTCACGAATTTTTAAGACGTAATATTTTTCCTTTGTCATCAATGAATTTCCAAAAGAAGATATTCATGGAATATCAAATTGCCGACTGGGGTGTTACGTCGACGAATCACATAAAACTTTTTAGGAATGCTTCTCACTGAAAGCTACGCACACTAATTATAGCCGAGATATACGTACACGACGACCGTGACGGTTACAAACATATACAAATGCATTTTGAACTTAAAGATTTGCTCCCTGCTCAACGCGCCTATAGAAGTTTTCACTTCAAAAAAATCCGTTGCGTCGTTCTAATTTTATGAGGATTTTCGCTGAAAATTACAAAAACGGATTTTTTTAAATGTTGACAAAGTTGCTCTAATTCATAGTGGAAATATAAAACCATCTATACCAATTGCTCATGCCGTCGACAAGAAAGAAACCTATCAGACGATGGTTGCAATTTTAAGGAATATTAAATATGAAGATCATAACTGGAAAATTTGTGGCGACCTTAAGGTATTTTTAAAAATTTTCAAATATGAATTTATTGCTATCAAAAACTCCGTAATTGTTTTAGGTTATTGGATTACTGACAGGAATGCAATCAGGGTTTACAAAACATTGTTGCTTCCTTTGTCTATGGATAGCCGCGCTACGGAGCATCACTACAAAAAGAAAAATTTTCCGACTCGCTTTCAATATACGCCAGGGCAACAAAGTGTCTCCGCCATTCCACTTGTCGACCCCAACAACATTTTCCTACCTCCTTTACACATCAAGCTGGGTCTATTCAAAAATTTCGTAAAGGCGCTGCAGCGAGATGGACCAGCCTTCCAATATTTGATTAAATTTTTTCCGAAAATTTCCTATGCCAAAATTAAAGAAGGTGTTTTTATTGGACCAGACATCAGAAAAATCATGCGTGATGAACACTTTTCGAAACATCTGTCACCTATAGAAGCAGCTGCTTGGTCATCATTTAAAGACGTTGTGGGAAATTTTTTGGGAAATAAAAAAAGCGACAACTACATAAAAATAGTTGGAGGACTCTTGAAAAATTATCGAAAAAACGGGAGTTCGGATGTCACTAAAAATACATTTTCTCCACTCACATTTGGATTTCTTCCCCGAAAACTTGGGCAAAACTAGCGACGAACAAGGAGAGCGCATTCACCAGGACCTACAGAGGATTGAAAAAAATTATAAGGGCTTTTGGGATGAAGGAATGTTGAGTGACTATTGCTGGTCCCTTATACGCGAAACAGATAGTAAACAATACAAAAGGCTCAGTTCAAATTCTGTTCATTTTTAAAGTTTAAATTGGTTTTAGCTTTAAAGATAGGTTTAAAATAGAATTTAAGTTTTATGTTTTTTAAGCCAGTTTTACCAACATACACAATTCGAACTGAAATATACATATGAACGAGCGAAGAATATACCAAAAATAAAAAATTCGTTTTTGTCATTTTCAGCAAAAATCCTCATAAAATTAGAACGACGCAACGGATTTTTTTTGTTTTAGGCTCAAAACTTTTTCAATTGATTGTTCTTTCATTCAAAGTATTAAGACCTGGAATACCAGCCTTGGTTCGGAAATTATAACCATTTGAATTTCAAGTTTTTAAACAAAATCGCTAAAAATTGGAAATCAGCATCGCGTTTTTTGCCCTATAGCTTCCAAGTTACTGAATCAATTCCAAATTTGTGTATAAAGGATATGTTTCGTTGTCATTCCTCTTTCATATGAGTACCAAAAACATTGAAATCGGTTAAGGCATATAGGGTCTACGACCTCATTATTGACATAGACTATAGGTAAAAAATGTCAAAAACCGTTATTTAACGATTTCTCAAAAACTTGACGTGATAGAGAAAAACGGGTACCAGATTCGGAATCAGCACGAAAAAATTCCTATAGGGTCGCTATCCAGTTTTTCTGGTCCAAAGTTGGCCTTTATTTGTAAACTTGTGATATCAGTGCGGAGTATATGTACATATGTATGTCTCTAATATGAGCTCGTTTCGGCATATGATTTTGGACTCATTTAGGGCGACCTTCGCAAGAAGAGAAACACGTTCGTTTAAGAGCTCATTATGAGGACTCACACTACGAATAAGGATTCATAAATGACTCCCATTGTTTGCTGGGTACGTTAGTCTTTGACTACTCAAATCAGAGTTGATTAAAACAGCTTTGTGCCTAATTTCGTCACCGTTTGACCAAACTCTCTCTGTTCGATCGCCTTTCGTTCATTGAAGCTCATATAAGCTTGAGGCCGCCGGGGCCCAAATTTTTTGCTTGGTTGTTTTTCATTTTGCTGTATTTGAACAAAAATTTCAACGTTTTTTAGAATGCTACAAAGCATAGATGATTTTGGACTACTCTGAAGTACTTAAATGATCCGAAAAATTTTTTACCTCTTTCATAAAACTGTGCTTGGTCATAAATACAGGTTCATTCTTTTCAACTTAAACAAATAAAATGGGTAGGTACCTACCTACTAAATTAAAATAAAATTAACCAGAAAATAAAGGTAATTATTATTAAAGCATTAAAAGCACCACGAAATGAAAGATTATTTGTGCAGCCTATATTCCTTTAGAGTAGGTTGAGACTTCTTAAAAATCGTGATTTAATCAAAGGTACTAAAGTGACTAATAGTTTTGAGACCCATTGTTTTTGCCCCAGATATGTGAGTCTACGCCTAGCCACAGTGGGACATGTGCACCGAATAAGCTTCGATGTTCAATGGTCTGACTAATAATGCCTTCATGGATCTTCCTTTACTACATTCATATTCTTCAGATGATAATATTGAAGTCGGCTTAATGCTTTAAGAGTGAAACAAGCCAAATTGTACCTAAAAACTCATCCATACTACAAAGGAGCCTTTACTTTTTGGTACATTTTAGCTAGTTAAGAAAGCCAAGACAAAATCTTAGATATGACAGCTTTTAAAGTGAAGCCCAGATGGAAATCATCGCATAAATGATGAATATCATCACTGGTTGGACTTTCGTTTGCAAAGAAACTAATTTGACAGGAATGGTTTATATTTATAGCAAAGTTTTATGGTCCATAGATAAGTTGTTAAACGAAAACCCTGACTTTATCACCAAACAAATCCCCGGTCATATAAAGCTCTACAAAGCCAAGGGAAAAAGTAAAACTTGTGCCAATTAGTTAGAAAGCAATGGTATACAAAAGAGTGGATTATAGCCTTAGTTGGGATTAAAGCAATGATGCCAGACTGGTGGACTTTTATTATTTAGAGAAACCGCCTTTTTCGATTTTATATCCACATAGAAACCACGTCATATATTTGATAGAAAGTTTTTTCTAATCGCTTTACTGTGGGAATGCAATGCCCTGAGTTTGCAAGAAAAAGATTCTCTTATTTAGGACGAAACTTTATGCAATCCCCAAGGGCTTTAGGCTCGGTAATTCTTATCCAAATCGGTGGGCTCTGGGCCAGCTCAAAGTGGTTGTAGAGAAAGGTGTTCACTTCTTTTAGGGTATCACAATGGACCTCAGGCCCAAGTATTCCGATAAAAGACAGCCCACGCAATCTAACCTGTTGTGGGAAACAGAGGACAAGGGAGTTCTCGTAGGTCTGAGGGAAAATTTGCTCGAAAATATGGACAATACTGGATCAGAGGCGCTATTTATACCCGATACACTCTGTGTCGAGGGTATATTGCGTTTGTGTGGTTGTGTGTAACACCCAGAACCAGTCGGGATAGACCATACATAATAAATATAGAAATGATCAGCGTCACCAGGAGATTCGATTTAGCCATGTCCGTCTGTCTGTATACAGTTTTCTTATCGAAGGAGTTGAGCTACCTTGACGAAATTTGGTATATGTGCTCACGGGGACATGAGTAAGAACATGTTCGAGAATGGACCCGATCGGACCATTTTTAGGGGTACCTCCAGTATTAGGGTCTGTTATGAAAATCACAAAAACAAGATATTTTGATGAAATTTTATAGTTAAACATATTTAAAGCAAAGTTATTCAATTTCCAAAAATTGAAAAAGTGGGCGTGGCTGAAGGGCGTTTTTCGAAAATTGTCTCCTTCACTCGAAATTCAAATGGGATTTGAACGAAATTTGGAACTTATGCTTCCTTTGTAGCCATTAACATCCTTCCAAAAAATTTCCTTGATTGGTCTATTTTTAGGGGTACCTCCAGTACTAGGGTCTGTCACAAAAATCTCAAAGCTGCCTCAAAATCGGACTTTTTCGAAATATTTCAATGAAACTGAGAGAATTTGAGCGTATATTTAAGCCTCCGATTAGAATTCAAAAGAATTGGAAAAGTGGGCGTGGCAAAAGGGCGGTTTTCATAAAGAAATTTTACAAAAGTCGGTATATGGGGCCCATTATGGCCTTAAACACCTCTTGATATTAAAAATTATTTGAAAATGTGTGTCTGTGTCGGGTATTCTATTGTTAGGCTCGCATGACTATAACACCCTTACTTGTTTTATACATATATAGATCTGTACAAGAACTGACCAGAACTGCTAATTGTTGCATTGTTTTTTTTTTCACACACAGCGTCTGTGTAATTGAGCGAGCTCACTCAGTACGAACAACAGCTCACGCTCTGTTTTTGCGTACACGTTAAAAATTAGTGACTACGTATCATTATATTTTATCAAACTTAATGCTTAATATGTGACCAAAATTTGTTCACCAAACAATAAATGGTAAATAAAACACTAAAAAGCATCATGATAGATTTCAAACTTTATTGTTAGTTTATCTATGCTTAGAAAATTTTTTTCAGTGCATATGGCTCGCTCAAGCAAATGTATGTACATGTGAAGCATTACAATTGCGAACTTTCATTTAATATTGATAGTCTTGTCTCCTTATCCCATTAAGATATAATAAGAGGAGCATTGAATTGTCCAGCTGCCTTCGTTCATTAAAAATTTTAATACCTGTTATTCGAGTAACTAACTCGAACTGAGTTCCTTGATAAACATAGTTCAAAGTAAAAGACCAATTGAAATTAATGAAAAACTAATGACAGACTTGTACCATCCGAAGCTCTTCTCCATGTATTAAGTAAGTACGTATGGATGAATATTTGGGATTTCTGAAATTCCATTATCTAATGTGCCATTAGCAAAAATTCATTCACAAACGAGGTTACATCGTTCGGTCGCATTAGAAATGTGGCATATTTAATTTAATTACCATTGCGTATGTCAAACAAAATATTCATAAGGGACTTTTGTTGTTGTTGTTTGTTGTTGTTGCTTTTTGTTGCCTTTAGCATTCTTTACAAGATATGTAAACTTTTAGTTATGTTCATAAATCCTCGACTGTGTAATTCCACTGGAGCATATTTGCAGCCAGAAGCACAAAGCCGTGCATTTTGTCTGCTTAAACTAGTTACAGATTTTCCTTCGCTCAAGCAATTTAGTTGCAGTTATTAATTCTCTGTGTTATTATTTTGGCAAATGGAACCAACAAAGTGAGTAATTTGCATATAAATTTGTGTGCTTAGGTCTTTGGTTAGCTTCGGTTTTTCGGTGTATTTCATGTTCTAATTTATTATGGATAAATATGCCTGAAAATTTCTCATTTTCGAGGTTTTATCATTAACCCATTAATCCTTAAAGGCATGAGGGACACAGTCCTTGCATATGTTTTATTATTTATTGCAATTTTTTAAATAGTAAATGCTAAAAAATAAATTTACGTGTGAATAAATTTGTCCGCTTGTACGAAAAGGGTTAAAAAGGTGGAAAACTTTGAAAAGGGTCTGGCGTACTGCGGCACCCTGAATGGAATTTTGAAGTTTTGTTGACTTTGCGAAAAGTGGCATCTAAAAACATTGAACGGACGACTTTTTAGTGTTCTATTTTGAAAAGTCCTTGAGCTATCCTTGAAAATCCTTTTTTAGTAAGCCTATTTTTAAAATTTTATATCTTTAAAAACTAATTAAGATAGAAAGATAAAACAAACGTTGGCCAATTGATAATATAACACGGAATCTAAATAATTTTTAAAAAACTTTTACACTGAGAAAATTTTTTCACAAAACTAAAAAAAAAGTTTATTTTTTTCAGTGTATTCCCAATTTGACGCCAGTCTAAAAATTAAAAAAAATACCTCAAAAATGATTTTTAAAGTTCTTTTTCAAAGCGAAAAAGCGTTAGAAATTGTGTGATAGGGTTGTAGAATAAGGGTTAATATAGTACAAGAAAAAAAATTTCTAATTTTCCTTAACTTTATAAAGGGTTAAAGTAAAAGGATTTAATTTTTTTTTTTTTTTTAAGTCCTGAACGGTCTTGGTAAAAGTCAATGGATTGCGATTGGTGAGATTTCGTATAAATTCTTATAAATGGGAGCTGGCGGGATACTTGAGATAACTTTGTGGTAGGGGTGTCCAGAATAAAAAATATCGATATTTGATATTTCGATAATTCAAAACTTTATCGAATATCGACAAAATATTATTTGAAAAAATATCGATATATCGATATATCTGCAGTACATACCCTGTAGGAAACGCGTATAGTTAAACTCTAGTGTTTTATTAGTTCCAACAGCACCAGTACTTAAAAAAACATACTTTTTTTTTAATAAGTGACGCATGGGGATGTGCATATGGAAGCATTTTCCTTTTCCCGTGCGTCTCTTGACAAAAAAAAATGTTTTTCTATCCGAAAGTCTTACTTGTAATTCTCGTCTTAGTGATAAAAAGCACGGATTGGATGGTTTTCTTATTCGCAAAAAAATATCGCATTTCGATACTGCCAAATAAGTATCGATATATCGAAATATCCAAAAATTAAGTATCGAGTACAAATATCGTTGCGAAATTTTCGATGTTATCGATATTTTTTGGCCAAGCCTAGTTTGTGGACCTTGTGTGAGAATACTTTGGAATCCTTAAACTTAAAGAGGCGTTATTTGAAATCTTAAAACGATGCCAGCTTATTAAAATTCTAGGTAATTTTATACAAATAAAAGTCATAAATTCCTAAAGAACAGGGTCACTCTAGATGTTTTGGACCCTTTTTGAGTGTTCAGAATGCTTAATGTTAAACCTTAATTGATGTAAAAAGACTTTGTGTCGTTAATCAGACCTATTATTAATTTATTCCTATGTAGGAGGCGTGGTATAATTTTAACAATATAACTGCCGGGCTGTCCAACAGACGTCTCATCTCTAAAGTCATTTCCCTATTGAAATTACTGACTGCGGTTTTTTGACCCTATTACTTAAAAGATCGAAAAGTTTTTAAGCTTAAAAAGCAAGCATTCGAAATAAAAGGCATTTTTTGAGAAAACAAAGGATCGTAGCTTCGTATTTTACAAACACACTCCAAAATTTTCTCTCTTCCGGATCTCTTCAGACTACGAAGTCAGCTGTGGAGGGTTAAAGAATGCGAATCCACTTACGAGATTCTCCTGGGGACCGAAACTTCCCTAAAGGACTGCTCTAGTGATGTCAGATTGCGAGACTTTTTTAATTTTCTTTTGAGTTAAAACCCAGGGACTGTGATGATAAATCTCCGAGAAAAAAGTTGCCTCCTAACACTAAAAACACCCGAATAATGTCCTAAATAGAGTTGAATATGATTCATGGTCAACATTATTTTTTGCTTTACTTTTCTTCTAAAGAAATATTCTCTTTAAACATGCATTTATTCTTCATATTCCTTCAAATCGTACATTTTCCCCATTCAGACGTAGAAAAAAAGAAACAATCATAAAAAAAAGACCTCACAGTTATTGAATATAAATCAAGCATTTTCACAAAGTGGAAAATCCACATTTCATGACCATCAAAACCAAGATATATGTCCATATGTACATACAATGCATGAATGTATGTGCCTGTGTGTATTTATGAAAAATGCGAAGATCCTGAAAAAGTAGCACGTCTGTTACCGTGTTCACACCTTGCAATCATAAGTTTGAAACGAATCGCAAATGACAGTCGCAATAAGAATTGCATACTTTGAGTACAATGTGTTTAGATGTGCCCGTTATTGCAACATTCTGCAAGAATTTATCATTGTAATAAATAGCGCCGAGAAACCGCTGCAGACAAAAGAAAAAAAAATGCTACATCCAGCTGTCGTCAAACTGTGTACGATGAGCAATACAACTCTATTGGGTTGCACAGGGTCGTATTTTTTAATAAACTGGGTGAAGTAATTTAAAAGGTGGGCGTAGTAGTAGCTTAAGGGTTATAGATCTATTCCAGTTCTTTTTTAGAGCATTCTATCTATGTTAATGCTATGGTCTGCTCCTTTCTTCCTTCTGTGGCATCCTCTTGAAATAGGCTTAGTTTTGTGAAATTTTCCCCAGTGGCTTATCTAACATAGGGTATGGATATCTGTGTGATTGAACTTCCCCACAGAAAGGCACAAAATTATCCATTTCTCCTTTCTCTTTTTGTGATCGAGTTCTCACTAGTTCAATTTACAGTATTCCTCCGATATATGCAGCCAGGATATAAGCGTTCCGGGGAAAACTGTGTATATTTTCTCAGGGAAAGAATAAAACCATAAGATGAACTAAATTAATGCATTTTTCAGTATACAGATGCAGGGCCGTTTTTAGACATAGGCTACATAGGCTGCAGTCCTATGGGTTCGCACCACAAAGGGGGCCTTTTTTTTCCTACTCGAGGAGGGCCCGCACCTCAGGCACAGCCTACGGGCCCAAAAAGCCTAGAAACGGCCCTGTACAGATGGTTTATTAATATTTCTCCGCGTTATCAAAAGTGGTCATCAGGACTCGCATTTTGTTGACTTTTATAAATTTAAAGCATACTTTATGGAGTACAAAATTTGTTCAACTTAGACATTCAACTCGAATTTTTTACTTCAATATGCATTTTTTTCGAGGTTAAAAAAGCGGTTTGAAGTTCAACTTCGATAAACTTATTCGCAAAATGTTAGTATTTTTTTTTCCCCATAAGGTATGCTTTAAAATTATAATAGTAAACAAAATCCGAGCCCTGGTGATCACCATTCGTAGTAAATGAACAGAAATCTAAATTCTCATTTCTTTACACTGCACATAATTAAAAATTTCCTGTTCCCTTTCGACCTTATTGTTTTTTCGAAATTCCGACAAAAAAGTATGCACATAAAAATTAAGAATATTTTCGACTCTGGGGTTCGGTATATTCCAATTCTCAGGAAGTATCTTCTTAAAGTCTTAACTAATTTCAATTTTATAGGTCTGTTGTTAATTGTTTGGTAAATATTCATATGCATACTTTTAGGTGCTGAATTTAAATACTTTTTGTTCCCTATTTTGATTACTTAATCGATTATAATCGACTAATCGATCCATTCAGCATTTGAAACCTTTAAGAAACTCTTCGTTTTTCCATTTTATCCTTAAATCGTTGCACCATTTTGAATATTTTTCTTGAGAAGTTTTGTTCTTCTTTTTAAATTTAAATTAAGCGCCTAAAAGTATGAATTTCAAAATTTCACAAGATATTCACAAGTCTAATCATTTCAGGTTTTTGCCCATTTAATCACATCTTGAGAAAGGGGTTTGAAAGTTGTGCGGATATCGTTAAAGCCCTAATTAAGCTCCGTTTGTAAGAGCTTAAAATTATATTAACTGGTTTTAAAATATTCCAATGCATATCTTTAGGTGCTGAATTTTAAATATCTTCTGTTGCGCTATTCATAAAAAACCCTCAACTTTGAATCGAACAAAATTCTTCTTCCTGTCCATTTAACCCTGATAGCGACACTGTGTATTTTCGCTGTCGTTGTGGCCTGGTCATGTCGTTAGCACCTTGCCATGAACATACATATGTAGATCGAAAAAAGAAGAAGAAAAAGGTAAAAGAAAATATATTAGAGTTTTATTGTGGTTAAGATTCTAACGCTCGCTGATTTTGCGATACGACAACAAAAGCTATTGCGACATAAAGAACGAACAAATATGCGGGTATGAATAATTTGTACAGATACTTTAAGGACAACGAACAACATACCGGGTGTATTGGAAAGTTGTGCGAAGTCATTGGGGTATGATTAGTCGACTCACATCCATTCCATCAAAATTGCGATATGAGAAATGTCTGCAGATGTTCAAAATGGGTTCTAATGTAAACTCTATAACTTTCTTTTGAAAAGGATTAAGAAAATTTTTAAATTCCATTTTTTGTATTTACAATCAATCATATCCTTGCGAAGGTAAGCAAATTCCTTTGGGATAACCCAAAATTTGGATAAAAGGAATAACATCATATTTTGAAGGGTTCAGCTAAGGGTAAGTGAAATTATGTTGTAACTATAAATTTAAAGGCATCGCATATGGAGAGGGTGTTCAAAGAATTAGCAGCTGTTACTTGGAAAATCAGTTTCCTTTTAATGGAAATTTATTTATAAATATCCAAAAATAGGCCTTTCTGACGTGGCTTTTATATAGGTGTACAGTAGGAGGTGGAAATAGCTTCTTAGCTTATTACCTAGAAGTACTGCACCAAATTTTTATATGATATCGTTTTCAAAAATACTAAAAAAAACTATTTTGTAAGCTAGTATATCTTGAAGACGTCTGCTCTTATAAGGACAACATAATGTAGATGAAATATTTTTTATTTGGAATAGATTTTTCAGTGGGATTAGGCAAAATTTAGACTGTGGTTAGACTTTGCTGCAGGATCAAATAATTTTTTATTCTTCTTTGTTGTTTGTTACACAAATTCAAATGATATGGCTATACGGAAAAGTCATATTGATGCATATCAATCACAGATATACCCGAGAAGTATGCACAAATTTTTTTTAACTTGCCATTTTTAAGGATGTTGCATCCGCCTGAGTGTATTGAAAACTAGCAACTTAATCTTGGTATAAAACTCTATTTTCGAGAATTTTAATTAAGCTAGTAGCATACCTCGAACAACAAAAAAATTGTCATGGAAAAATATCCTTCCACGGGAGCATGTATTGGTTTTAGCAAAATTGCCTGAAAAATATTTTTAAATATTTTCAGAAGTTATTTTCGTATTAAAATGGGCTATTTGAATGATACATTCTATCTTTATAATTGTCTATATTGATATTTGATTTCAATTAAAAGTTTTCTCTACAAAAAAACCCTTTTTAAAGGATGTTCAAGGACTATAGGAGATAGAGAGCCAAAACTCGGCGCAAATTAAATGTTTTGCATTGATCTAAACAGTAAATCAGCTAAAGTTGAAATCGGCTTCTGGGGCCGAATCACTATGCTTATAGTGCTATACCCTTTTCAGGATGTATTCTAATCAAAGCAACTACAAATATTTAAATTGAGCCCTAAAAATATACATGGTCAATATTAAATATTGAATATTTTGAAATGTTTCCGTTGCTGGAAACCCGTTGTTTTCTTAAAACCTTCAGAAAGATATTTTGGAATTTTACGGATCATCTAAAAGCTAGAACTAAGTTCCTCAAGGGATTTACTTCTAAATTCATTATTTTTCCTTAAATATTGACGAGCATACTTTTAGGTCGCAATTTAAATATTATTAGTTGCCATGGTACTAATGGTTACCACAGTCCGGTATGGACCCATCGGTCCCGAGTCAAATACGCCTCAGAATTCAGCTACCAAAAAGTATGCAAATAAATATTTATAAATTTTCCTAGACATATCTCTTTATGTATTAGGTAGGGCAGCAGCAAATATTTAAATTCAGCACCTGAAGGTATGTATTTGAATATTTAAAAACCAATCAATATCATTGTAAGCTTTATCAAGGCTTTAAAGATATCCACACGTCTTTCAAAACCCTTCCTTAGGATGTGATTAAATGGGCAAACCTACAAGAACGAACAGATCTGTAACTATCGGAAATATTCAGAATATTTCAACACATACTTTTGGGTGCTGAATTTAAATATTTTCTGTCGCCCTATTTATGAAGAAGGAAAACAGGTGTATTTAATTACATCCCTGCAGTAATATGGACTGACCCAAGTGTAGCCTTTTTAACAAGGGCCTGGTATGGGATAGAGACAAGTCCAGAAAACGGCTTACCATAGGTCAGTTTTTTGCGGTCAATTGTCGTAATTTTGTCTTTTTTTAGGATAGTCAAAGTACAGACTACCCCTAAACCAACCCGTTTATTACCGACCGCCGGCTATCCTAATTCGATGGAGCGAACTGCCATAATATAACCGGTAGGACTTGGACCGGTCAAATACCAGTCCTTCTTAGGAAATTGACCGGCTCATTACCGCAGGGATATGCAGATCTTTAGTGAGGTTTTTGGGAGGTGTTTGGAATTTTTTTTCAAGCCTTAATTCAGCTCAGTTGGTAAAGGCTTACAACTTAATACATCCGTTGTTAAAAGTCCATATCAAACTGTGTTCCCACCTTTAGTTTCGAATTTCAACAAGTCCTTTTAGACCTAGAGAGTGGAAGGCAGGTTGGGGTTGATTAGGCTTGTGATCAGATTATAGAAATTGGTTTTACAATACTCATATCCTAATGTTGAATTTAAATATTAATAATCCTATTTATCCTATTTAAGAACAAAATATCCTTGTTATCTAGAGTGATCAGCAGGGGGGTCAAAGGGCCCATCGGGCGTTTGAAAAATGGGGCTTCGTTACCTAAGAAAAAAAAAACCTTACAGCTAAAAAGCACACCGAACTGGGGGCCCAACGGGCTTTTGGCCGTTTGCCCATGGGCCCAGTCCGCCCCTGGTGATCAGATTATCAATGTATTAAAGCTATATATACGTATTATAGGATGATCCTTTAATCACTAAAATACTTTTAAGAAGTCCTATTGTTAAAGTTCTTCCACCGTCAAACCCACAACATCTTTCATTCAATTTAATATATTTCCTTTTCATCTTAAACTGGCTATAAACATCCCGCAAAAATATTCCACTCTGAGAAGCATTTCCTGAAAATAAAACATAAAATCTATTTTGACATCGTCATACTCTTTCTTTTACCTGTTTTTCTTTTTTTCTTACTTTTTGAAATATATATAAATCATGGTCTAATCTTGACAAAAATAAGGATACTCTTGGAACACCGTTTTTCGTGTTTTCCAACTCAAATTTTTTTTTGTGAAACTTTGCAACTCTTTTTAATCAGTATTAAAATTTTTGTTCCTTCTGAAATTTTTAACTCTTTGATTGTATGTGAGGTAAAAATAGAAGTCCAGACATTTGCATATTGCTTTTCCCGTTCCCGGCGGAAGAACGGTGTGCTCTTTGTATGTGGGTATGCACGTTCGTGTGTTATTTGTGGATAAACGTGTTCTTTCTTGTAGGAGTTCGTACAGAAAAATATTTATACATTCTTCCGACACTTAACGTAGTGGATTTTTTCGAGCATAAAATAAATGTCAGTCAACTTTATGCTGACGCTTGGTAGCATTAAATTGAGTTTCGTTTCTTTGTAAAAATGTCGCTCGGCTTGACGTGGAAGAGTTCCGGAGAAAATAACCAGTTAAACCAAACGCGATATGCGGTGGGATTTAATATTGGATTTAATGCAATGAGTTCCTAGAAAGGAACTACAGTATTCCCCGGATATACTTAAGCACCATCAAAAATGCATGGAGACTCAATCTTCTAAGCGAGGAAAACTTCCACATACATACATAGGTATATCCAAACGAATTCAGTACATAGGTGGAAGGATGTTAATGGAACATATTGCGATGCCTTAAAGCCGGCAATGATTATATAGGGAGTCATATTTCTGAGGAAAGCTGTATTAAAAAACACTGACAACAGAGATTGCGGAATGAGTCAAAGTGGCAAACGTCGTGGAGATTTTTTCTGTGTAATTTCAAATTTTTTTTTTCAATACAATAACATGTTTGTTTCATATAAAAGATTGGTTATTCTCAGAAAGATGAAGGCTATAAAATCTCTAATATGATATAAGATATTTTTATGATATTCAGGGGACTCGTAAGTCAAATTTCATTACTAGGACAATGGGGAATATTTATACTCAATACGCAAAAGTATCCATTTAAATAATTGGAGTGTTTCTAATATTTATAATCAGGACAACCACAAATATTTATTTCATATTAATTTTTACCTTGCTTATAATTGGCAGGGCCATCAGAAACATATCAATTAGGGCCTTAAGGCATACCCGTAAATATTTTGACCATTTCAGTTCCTGGGACTGGGCCATTTCTTTCAAAACACATTTCTTAATTTATATACATTTTGGAAAGGTATTGTAGAGTTCTTTGGATCATGTGAAAGGACCAAGTTCCACAACTCAGATTTATAAATTCCAAAAAAGAGTCTGCAAGGCGGTCCTAAAGACTCCTCTTCGAAGCGCAAAAGTGTAAAAAAGCTCTGACAGGAGCTCTAAATGAGCCGTTTTTTTTCGGGAGAAAAGATCGTGGAGCCTAGCATGGAAAAAGTAATACCTTTCGGGATCTCAAAATGTATCTTTCATGATGGCTAGAGTGCTCCTCAAGAGTCTGTTTGGACTCTCTTTCAGTTAAAAATTTAAAAAAAATGACTCTTAAGTCTCCCTAAATGCTTCTAGGCAGTGTTTTTTGAGGCCTTGACACTGCTAGGAGTCCTTTAACACTCTTACTCGGATCACTCCGAAAACACTTCGCCAGGGTGCTTTAAAATGAGCCCCTATTACACTCATTTCCGGAGCCCTCCGAATATGGTTGGCTGGGATCATATCTTCATTTTTGAAATTAACGGATGTTCTTTAAGGTGTCAATTTGAATATTTGTGGTTGAACTGCTTAAAATCTTTTCCCTTTTGAAAACATGTGAGCTGTGAGCCTGTAGAGAGCGGGGTGGAAAGGCGGATTTGCCCCCGGGCCCGGGCTTTCTGAAGGGCCCATAATTGGAATGGGACTTTTTTTTGGTCGCACTTTTGTGAAGGGCCCCGGAAAAAATTATCCGGACCCCTTATTTCTCTCTACGGGCCTGAATGTGAGTTTATGCAAACCTTTAGCAGAGATTGTGGGAGATGTGAATCCTATAATAGATTTAATTGATTTCAGGTCTTAAAAGATTTAAATTATATTTTGTTTTGAACTATTCTAATGCATACTTTTAGGCGTTGATTTTAAAATTTATGGGTACATAACTCGTAACTCTAATTTAAACTGTGTACATACCTTTAAATAGTTGCGATATTCAATAAGTCAATTTTGCCTAGCTCTATAGAGTGGGAAGAAGTCATGTGGTGATTAAGGTTGGGTCCAGAATCGCTGTGAAGATGTGCCTGAAGCCTTCGTAGGTCCTTTTGCCTTGTTTTACATTTGATAATATGCAACCAGCGATATCGCTGTTTCCTTTTTAACTGTTAAAGTTAAGAACAGTTAGAAATCAATAGAGGAAGACCCATGGAACTGCTTTTTTTGTTTGTACAAGGATAACGATCATCGAGGATCAACTTTGCCTGATTTGGGACCGAAAAAAGCCTAGACTTTAGAGAGTTCTTTGGTACCGAAACTTTCAAATAGTCAATTGAAAACATATCTGGAATGACCTTTTAAATATTTCAAACATTTTTAAACCTTCCTTCGAAAGAGTTTAGAATTTTTTTTATATCGAGACTTTGAAGTGCTTCGATTCTAATCTAATCAGAACTTTTCTCTGAGGCGTCGAAACTTTTGACTGAGTTCACACCCGCAATTTTATAAAAATACAAAAAAAAAACTCTTTCCACAAACCAAACCCGAACTCAATCCACCGCACAAACCCATAACGAGGACAGCATTGTGGCACTAATTAAGGATCAATTCATTAATTATCGAAGCACTTTGAATATGTCCCCCCAACAGGGAGCACATACACTTACTCATACACACACACACACATACACACACTAAAATACATACGTACACCAAAAGACCAGCTGCAATTAAGCACTGAAAAACAATAACAATTCCAGCACCAATAAAAGGGGAAAAGGGAGAGGAAAAATTTTGACCAAAGTTCGGCAATCGACTTTAGAATTATTCAATCGCTGTTGAGTGGAGACCAGAATCCGATGATGAGTTGGGGGTGGAATAGAGAAACCCAATTGCTCTGGATTCGATAACTTTTTCACCTAATTTTCCCTTCACTTCTTATCGTTCTTTCTCTTCTCCTTGTAGTTTTTTTTTTTTTTTTTTTTTTGAAAAGTTGAATCGCCTCACACCACCATTCAATTTGTCTAAATGCTGTCAGTGGAGTCAAAAAAGTTTCTCGTAACTTTTTTTTATATTTTATTGCATATTTTATTGAGTTTGATTTTGTTTCGAATGTTTTGCTACTTCTCAAATTTTCTCCGTTTATTGTAAATTCCACCGATATTTTCTTCATAAGTTTTTTTGTTTTTCGATTTCTCGATTATTCGTTGTTTATTTTTTTATTTTTTTTTTTGGCAACGATAAAAACGATACAAACAGCGAAACAAAGCAGAATGAAAACCATTCTCGCTTCATTTTTCTTTTCGAATTTGAAATTCATTTTAAAATGCTGTGCAGATTCATTTGGGGAAGTTTTTTAAAATTGTATAATAAGCAAATCAAGAGTCCATTTTTATTCTCTTTTCCTTTCGAACTTTTAATTCTTGATGCTCGCTAAATTGTAAGTGCTAATTATTCAAGTGGACGCTTGCGATGCTGGTACATTTTAAGATTACCTTACATTCAAATTTATCGAATTAGAGAACGGTAGGGGGATGATACTCGAACAGAAGTTCAATAAAGGAATCAAAGCGAAATGTCCTCACCTTGCCAAGGAAAAATGACGTTTTCCAGCATGATATCGCTCCTACCGACTCTTATTTGATTACCACCTTCGAAATGGAGATGGTTACTCTTCGAAATGGATCTCCATTCGTCACATCCGTTTGCCCTAGCATTCAGCGATATCTTTCTTTTTTAAGTATGATGAAAAAAATGACTTTGGGAGGACGATTTTGATCTGATTTAGAAGCTATCTCCGAAAATAAGGGGAAGTTTTGGGTTTTGAAAGTGATAGTTAAAACAAGTAGGGATGTTCTAGTCAGACGAGCCTGACAATACAATACCTGACACAAATAAAGGGTTAGCCTTATAAGTTTGAACATTTTTTTAAACAGGCTCCAAGACCAATACCACGGCAATTAAAGGCCTCATATTTCTATTTTTGTTAAATTTTTTTTATTAAAATCGCCCTACCTAAAGATAGTAATTTGTTTTAGTTAAAAAAATCCAATATTTCATACAATTTGTTCTTAGTCCTCTTATATATTGAAGATATACATATGTATGTAAGAGAAAGAGTAGCTTTGTCGGCCTCCGTGGCGTAGAGGCAATGTGTTCAACTCCCAGCTCAGTCGTGGATGTTAGATGTGTCGTTTTTTCTATTTCTGTTCTTCTTTGGATCCCCATTTTCCTTGGTATCACAACGAGGTGTCACACTTGGAGGCAGCCACACTAACCAACCTACCAAGGGTAGCCTTGGAACATAACCTAGTACTTGAGGTGGCAGATAAATTAGTCCTACAGTTACTTCTTTGTTGAACAACAATTCCCGATATACTTTTGTGAAACGATTATGTAGGGCTCAAGTATATCGATAAAAAATTTAATGCCAAGAGACAGATAGATAGAAGAGTGGACCTTCAAAGTTCGGGGGTTAACCTCGAGTAAATGTACTTACTATCGATTATGGGCTACATCGATAATTGCCGATAGCTTGCGAGCACCCATCGATGGATGCGGTACACATGTTTTTTGTCGGTCACAAATCAAAATCGATAGTTTCGATAGCTTTTGAGTTTTTAATATTGGCATTGCATTTTCCAATGCCAAAGACCTCAAATATTTTTCAATTTTTTATTCCAACACGCGCCATACTAGATCGGCCGGAAGTAATGACAATAATAATAATGACAAAGTCACTGTTTTTCGAGAGTTTAGACAATTGATATTGGCGATAGTGATACACCATCGATAGTGTCGATATTCTCATAAATAGTCCCATCAATAGTCCCATCAATAGTCCCATCAATAGTCCCATCAATAGTCCCATCAATACTCGCATCTCTAGTCCGCATCAATAGTCCCATCCATAGTCCCATCAATATTCCCATCAATAGTCCCATCAATAATTCCATCAATATCCCATCAATAGTCCATCAATTTTCCCATCAATAGTCCTATCAATAATCCCATCAATAATCCCATCAATAGTCCCATCGATAGTCCCATCAATAGTCCCATCAATAGTCCCATCCATAGTCGCATCCATAGTCGCATCAATATTTGCATCAATATTTCCATCAATATTCCCATTAATAGTCCCATCAATATTCCCATCAATAGTCCCATCAATAGTTCCCAATCAATAGTCCCATCAATAGTCCCATCGATGTCCCATCAATAGTCGCATCCATAGTCGCATCAATATTCCCATCCATAGTGCCATCAATATTTCCATCAATATTCCCATCCATAGTGCCATCAATATTTCCATCAATATTCCCATCCATAGTGCCATCAATATTTTCATCAATATTCCCATCAATAGTCCTATCAATAATCCCATCAATAGTCCCATCGATAGTCCCATCAATAGTCCCATCCATAGTCGCATCGATAGTCCCATTGATATCTTCCATCGATAGTTTGCCACCACTAAAATAATGCCTCTACTTAGGATGATTTTAGTATGAAAAGAATTGATTTGAAAGTGAAAAATGGGGACAAGTGAAACCCCTTTACCTTTTTTGACAACAAATCGGCTTGGCGATTGGGATAATTCAACATTTACATTTATACATATATGGTGTATACAGTATACTAAGAAGAGTTTCCTTGTGTAACATTTCAACCCTTGATCTGTTTCTTGTCTACAGTAGCATTCGCATACTTCTTAGAGAAATTTTAAAATTTAGCTAAAAATGTGTCCTTGTTGAAGTTATTCTTTCATAGGTCCTCGTAATAGATGTATTAATCTACAAAAAATCGACTCTAAATTGAACCGAATAAATCCTTTATTTACCAAGAACAAGACACACAATTTCCGTTCTACCTTCTTTCGGTGGCATAAAAACTCGTCTTAAGATATAAATCCAATATTAGTGAAGTACTTCTCAAATAAAGAACGAGAAAGTTCAGTCTTTGGAAATTTCTATGAAATTCAATAATATCCTTTACCTTTAAGGAACACTTCAAACTTCACTTCATATCCTTTTAAAGGACTACCGAATTTTTGGTCAATGACATAAAATGGGTTGGTATCGATATCGTGACTTGCTCGAAATAAAATTGAGTCAATTTCTTTTTTGTTCATTGTGTCCAAGAGGTCAAAAAGAAAAGAGAAGAAAAGAAAGGAAACAAAAAAATATAAAAAAAAAGAAAGAAACTAGGAGAGCCATCAGAAATAATAAATGATATAGCCAATAACTGTGAGAAGGAGGAACACAGAAGAACAAAAGAACAAAAAGAACAAAAAGAAAAGAAAAGTCGCATTTTCATCGAAATCGAAAGGCAAAGGTCAGTTAACAATCTGAAATGCTGAAGGTATCATCGAATGAAAGAAAGCATAAGAAAAAAGACACAAAAATTTGTCATTGTAAATGGCTGTCATATATGCAGGATACTCACTTAATTTCGGTATCGGGTCTGGTCAATTTAAAAAACATAGGAATAGCTGGATAGATTCGGAGTTTCCTTTCTTTGTTGGTTTTTTTTTCTTTTTTGTCAATATCGCCGTTGTCAAAATGTGCTTCGGTAATGAGTTATGGAGAGTCCAAATGGGAGGACGTTTCCTGTTTTTTTTTTTTTGGTTGTCAGTAAAACAAAGAGAGTGGGAGAGAGAAGCAGATGAAATGTAACGTATTATAACCATCTGTCTGAAGAGGCCATGTTTGTTTATAACGGTAATATTTCAGTACTGATATTACGATTGGAGCATGTAGATTCATACATAAATGGGAACCTTAGATCAAGTTTGAATATCCGAAAAAAATGTATAGTAAAACATTTTTCGAGTTGATTGAGGGTGATTTGTATTGATAAACATCGATAAATTTGATCAAAAGACACTGGAATGCAGAACGTAGAGAGAGCACGGAAAGAAATGATAGCCTCTTGGTTCGGACCTCTTGAAGGGTGAATTGCAATAAATATTTTTGTATTGTTTGATCGGACAATTAAGAATACTTAAAGGAGCTGAGTCAAAAAAAAAATCCCGAAATCCCAATTGAAAGTAGACGCCATCCAAATGTGGATGACATCACAGACAGTTAGGAACACAGTAGACAATATGGACAATAGAAATGTCAAAAAGGACAATAAATATATAGGCGAGATTCTTAACATAGCAGCAGATAGAAAATAGAAAAAGTCCTCCGCAACTATGTGTGAAAAAACGACCCCTAGGACTGAGGATTCATGCCATGTTATCTTAAAATAATATGCATAGCTTTTTAAATCCTTCTTATGGATATAATTTCCGAAAAATCTGACAATTGGGAATATAAAATTTTAGTAATTATTGTATATCCACAAAGAGACGTCTCTTTTTAGGATCCATAGTTCTTCATGAAACCTCAGGGATGGATTAAGACAATTTGACACCGTAGAAAGTTGCGATTGTGCCGCCTCAAATAGCAGCCGAATATTCACCTTTTCTTTTTTGATGCATTCACAGTCAGAATCTGCCGCCTCTGAAAATTTGGCGCCCTAGTTAGCTGCCTATATTGCCTATTCGGTAAATCTACCACTGGCAGACCTGAGTTTCAATAGAATATAGAATACTTATACCCATCCAACCACAGGAGAACATGAAGCCATCTTTTCTGGATCGCAAAAGATCCCCTAAGACGATCCGACAGGAGTTCGAAATGAGCCTTGTTTTAGGGAGAAAAGAGCATTGGGGGCCTAATATAGAAAAAGTGACCCTTTCGGGATCTCAAAATTTATACAGGAGGCCCAAAATGCCTCTTTAGATAATCTAGAGAGGTTCTGTATGAACTCTGTTTTTAACCCGGTATCGCCTGAAGTAAAAAATAAAATGAAATATGAACTGGTTCAGGTATGGGGATGGCAGAAATGTACCCTTTCAGTGGTTCCATATTTCAAAAACATGACTCCGTCCTAAACGCTTCTGTCCATTGTTTTTATTTGAGGCCATTGCAAAAAGACTGCTTAAACTCAGCTTTGTTGGAGAGTATCTCTTACACTATTTTTCGGTGGAATATTGTTGGCTGGGTATAATACTTTGAAATGTGCATTTAAACCTAAGACCCTAAAGCCCCAGCTTGGACTTTACGTAAACCGACCTTACTTAATGAATCAATTCATTTCGTATGGAAAAAATTAATGAAATTTCCATCGGCTTAAGAACTGACGGAAAATGTTTTCAGATATGGGAAGTCAAGGTTCATTGAGCCTTAAAAACAAGACCCAAATTCATTGAAGAACACAAACTGCGAAGGAATCACAGTCGAGACTGTATCTAACAAATCTAAATGAATCGAATACTTAACCATTTATAGAGAATCATTTTAGAAAGTGAGAAAGGGACTCATAAAAGATCCATACAAGGATTCACTAGAAAAAAAACGAATATATCTATTAAAGAGTTCGTTCTAGAAAGGTTCGATTTAAATCCTCTAGTTTTCATATTAAAAAAGGAAATATCCTTTGCTTAACAAAGTTCTTTAAATCGATTCGATTCATATGCTTCCAATAGGAATCTATGCATATTAAAGCCATCTCTAAGCGTAAAAAAGGATTCGAATGCGAAAAAATATAAAGCATCCATGCTGAGTTAATCCTTCGTAATGTTAAGCAAAATCAAAGGGGGTGGAGAAAAACGATGAAAATATCGTGTTGCTTGAAGTCAAGCGCGAAAAGACAAATGTCGGATGCAGACCTTCTATAAAAAAAAAAAAAAAAAAGGAGAGAGAGAGAAAGGAATTGTTTATAGCTCCGTTAGGAAAATTTCCAGTTTCATGTGGAAAAACTCATGCGAAGCATTTGGCAAACGCGTAATCGCTATAAAAACGATCACGACTTGCCATAGTTACAAAAGACAGCAGTCGCGACCAAATGGCTCCCATTTAAACTATAACGCTTACGGTTTTTTGCTCCCACAAATCATTGAGTGATATCTTTCGGTGACAAAAAATATGTGTCATATTCATGCATTCATTGCTCTCTAATGCGGACGGAACGTGTACATCTTAAATACATCCATACACATATGTAGGTATATACATACATCGCATTGTTCTCGTATATTGACACACAGGAACGTGACATGGTGTCAAAATTGATTTAACTTCGTTGGCATAAAATTACGAAAAACTGATACCGAATCGAAGGACAAATAACTTCCTCTTCTTCGGCGTTGCACAGTTATTTTATTGTAATGACCAGTCAAACAAAGCACGAAATTCAGGAATAATAAAAAACAGTCATGTCCATGCTGTATTGACAGACATCGACATCGTACGGAATTAGTTTCCATTGTCGAGGCTTTACTTTGACGGCTGCTTTGGCATACCACAAACAAGGCATAAAACACATTTTAACGATTATTTGCAGTTCGCTTGGCTATTAAATGCATACACCCTCATGTACGATGCCATCGACATAAGCTCCATACACACGCACCGCACACAGTGCGGTATTTAAGGGAAGGAGTTTTAAAAGGGCCGCAGGGGGCTTCTTTTCATTGATTTTAATCTTTCAAAGGTTATAAAGATTTTGTATTTTATATTGATTATATTGATCGTTTGATCAGTGGTGGATTGACGGTTAATGGAAGAGAGGGCGTTCTGCGGTCCGATGCGAAAGAGGGCCCCAAAATTCGAAAATTCGTGACATGTAAGTTGTGCTGATATAAAATTGAAGTAATAAGAGATTGGTTTTTGAGCCATGAGTGACTAAGAAGTTAGTTTAGGAGGTAGGTTTGAAATAAAAGAGGGCCCCAAAGATAGAAAATTAATTTATAAAAATGAAGTAAAAATTTAGAAAAATCTATCTCTCTTTCTGTGCAAGATATTTTTGTGAATGAGATGTCAAAACGAAGCTTGATCTATTGGCTTTAAAATAAAATTATAACTTTCTATGTTGGATCGATAACACTAAGGGGAACGCCTGGTTTTATTGGATACCTTTATTAATAAAATAATAATTCTAAAATAAAAAATGCACTCAAAAAAAGAATGCCAACAATTTTAAACTTTGTCCCAAAAATTTTGATGGTTAAATCGTTCCCCACAATTTAAATTGTTAAAAAAAAAAAAATTGAAGTTCTTAAAAAAAAAAATAAGTAAGGGTGTTATAGTCAGGCGAGCCTGACAGTAGAATACCCGACACATACACACATGTTCAAATAATTTTTAATATCAAGAGGTGTTTAAGGCCATAAGTGGCCCCATATACCGACTTTTGCTAAATTTCTTTATGAAAACTGCCCCTTTGCCACGCCCACTTTTCAAATTTTTTTGAATTCTAATCGGAGGCTTAAATATACGCTCAAATTCTAAGTTTCATTGAATTATTTCGAAAAAGTCAGATTTTGGGGCAGTTTTGAGATTTTTGTGACAGACCCTAGTACTAGAGGTACCCTTAATAATGGTCCGATCGAAAAAAATTTTGGGGAAGATGTTTGTGGCTACATACGAGGCATAAGTGCCAACTTTCGTTCAAGTCCCATTTGAATTTTGGGTGTAGGAGAGAATTTTCGAAAAACGCCCTTCAGCCACGCCCACTTTTAAAATTTTTGGAAATCGTATTACTTGCCTTTAAATATGATCAAAAATTTCATCAAAATATCTTGAAAAACTTCGATTTTAGAGCAGTTTTTGTGATTTTCGTAACAGACCCTAGTACTGGAGGTTTTCATAAAAATGGTCCGATCGGGTCCATTCTCGAACTCATGTCCCCGTGAGCACGCATACCAAATTTCGTCAAGATAGCTCAGCTCCTTCGATAAGATAACTGTATACAGACAGACAGACGGACAGACAGACAGACATGGCTAAATCGAATCTCCTGGTGACGCTGATCATTTCTATATATATTTTTATGGTCTATCTCGACTGGTTCTGGGTGTTACACACAACCAGACAAACGCAATATACCCTCGACACAGAGTGTGTCGGGTATAAAAACACACAAAAATTCTCTGCATGACCACAGAAATCTGAAAATTTTTTCTTGATGCAACAATTTTTTCAAAAACATTGTCGAAAAAATTTAAATTTCTTGAGAAAATTTTTTGAGTGTATTAATAATTCTATTACCAATATTTTTTTAAAATTTATCACCACTAGACCATCACATCCCAGTCGCTTAAAAAATCCCAAAATCGTATTATATATTGTCCTTATAACATATTCTTTCACAGATTTTATCATTCAAAACAAATTGATTGGTCCAAAATGGGTTAAAATTATGCTTCAAATCCCAGTGATCAATAATATTTATCGGCTTAATAATTGGTTTTCTTATATCGATATTTTTGGGGTGTTCTGCACCTAACCAGATCTTCCATGCAACTTCTTGCACTTCTCTCAATATATGGCTTGAAGCTATGATCCTCACTAAGGGCCCTATTTGGGACTGATGCGCCACTGCACTCACATATGAATATATTTACATTGAACTTTTCGTATTTAATACAATTTGAGTTATATGTTGTTCCCGATGTAATGTGACGTGATGTGATGTGAGCTATTTGCGTATTTGTTCGTCTGTTTGTCTGATTGGCAGTTAAATGGATAAACGAGTGTTGATTGTGGGTGTCAGCGAAGGCCCTTTGTGTAAATATTAAATTTTGTTTGTTTGGGGTTTCAGTAAAAAAAAAAAAAAAAAAAAAAAAATCATGTATTAAAAAAATTTGTTTCGATTTTTGTTGACTTATTACTTTAAAATTGAATGATACTTTTCACTTCGCCCTGAAGTTTTTTTTGTGTCGGTTCTCGTTATACCCGTTTGTGGGGATTTGTCACGATTTAAATTTTGGTTTTATAATGATTATTTGAAAAACATTTTTTTGTTTTTTTTTTTTTTTTTTTTCAAGCAGGATTTTGTTTCGTTAAAAGATAAAATTTAATTTTGGACTTCCTTTTTGAATTTTCATATTGGTATTTCGGTTATTCGGTGTTTCACGGTTCGTTTCATTTAAATAATTTCCTTGTAGGGGGGGGGGGGGGGGGGGGGGGGGGTTGGGGGGGGGGGGTTTTGGGGGGGGGGGGGGGGGGGGGTGGGTGGGGGGGGGGGGGGGGGGGGGGGGGGGGGGGGTTTTTTTTGGGTTGGGGAAAGGGGGGTGGGGGGGGGGGGGGGGGGGGGGGGGGTTTTGGGGGGGGGGGGGGGGGGGGGGGGGGGGGGGGGGGGGGGGGGGGGGGGGGGGGGGGGGGGGGGGGGGGGGGGGGGGGGGGGGGGGGGGGGTTTGTTTTGGGGGGGGGGGGGGGGTTTTTTTGTTTTTTTGTGGGTTTTGGGGGGGGGGGGGGGTTTGGGAGGGGGTTTTGGGGGTTTGGGGGGGGGGGGGTGGGGGGGTTTGGGGGGGGGGGGGGGGGGGGGGGGGGGGGGGGGGGGGGGGGGGGGAGGGGGGGGGGGGGTTTGGGTTTGGGGGGGGGGGGGGGGGGGGGGTTTTTTTTTTGGGGGAATTTTAATATTTGATTAAGGCATGGGCCCGATTTGCTTCTTTTTTGGTTTGAACGCGGTTGAAACGGCAGGCCTTTTGATTAAACGGAATGGAGTGGGAAAATCGAAGTTAATGGTGGGGAAAGAGGGGGGGTTTGGGTTGGATCCGTTTGAAGGGCCTTTGAAAGGGATGAGGGGTTGGGGAAGTGGTTTGGTTTAGGGCTTGCCGTGTGAAGGGATTAATTTGGAAGGGAGAGCGGAAGCGCTTCAGGGTTTTTTTTTTTGGAATTGAAGTTTTTGTTGAAGGGGGGTTCTGAAACTTGATTTTTTTTTTGTGTTGTGGAAAGAAGGGAGGTACCCAAGTTGGGGTGGGTAGCGGCGTTGGCCGTGGGGAGGGGAAATTTGTCGGGTGCTTGCTGGATAGAAATGTGATGAAGGGAAATGCGGACTGTCGAACAAACGTGAGGCTGATCAGTGGGTTGTAGGTTTTCCGATGGTTTGGTTTTAAAGAAAACAACGCAAACCTCGGGGAGTGGGCGGGAATGGGAAGAGGGGGAAATTTTAAGAAGAATTGATTTTTGTGCAGATGGTTCGTAAAATTAATTCTTGGAATTGGGTTAAATTTTAAAAATTTTTTGAATGTTTGGTGAGCCCAAAGTGTCGAAAACCGGAAAGTTTAATGTTTTAGTTGTGCCAAGTTGAAAAGAAAAGAATGTTGGGAGGTTAATACTTTGGGCCGGAGGAAGTAGTCGGTGGGGTTGTATCGAGATTTGGGGTTTAGTAAGATTCGAACGTCGGCTGCCAAAGTGGTGAAGCTTGACTATAAGGGCCTTTGGGTGGGGGCCGATACATGGAGGAGGGAACGTTCGTTGTTTGGAATTGAGTTATGGTTGGGTGATGTGACGTGATGTGATGGGTTTTGGGGTTGGCTGTGGAAAGGAAGAAAGGTAGGTGGTTTGTGGTGTTAGGATGGTTGTGTTTTGGGGTTTGTGGTTGGGGTGTGTAAAAGAAAGAAAAGAAAAAAAGCCCTGTATGAAGTTTGTTGATTTGTTGTTTTAAAGGGAAAGAAGATGCTTTAGTGTTTATTTTTGTTCGGTTTGTTAACCGTTGGGGGAGTTGTGAAATTTTTGGAATGTATGATGTGAAGGCAGATGTTTTTTTTTTGGTTGGTGGAAGGTGCGGTTAAGGGGATTGGGAAATTTTGGAGAAAATGGTTTGGGTTTTGGTGTTTCCCGGTCCCGCCCGAATAATTTCTGTATTTCGTTGGTTGGGGTTAGTGTTTGGTTGTTGGGAAGTGATTGGTGAGGATTTTGTTCAGGGTTGATGGTGTGTGGCAAGGTTGTTGTTGTGTGTTGTTGGGTTCGACGGTGTTATGGGAAATTTTTTTTTTTTGTAACTTAATTTTTTTTTTTCCCAATTTTAATGTTTTTCAATAACCAATTTTTGCCTTTTTTTAAAATATTAGGGACTTGGAAATTTTTTGCCTTATGAACTTTTTTATTTTTCCATAATGTTGGGACAAGATTTCGACGCCGCCAAGGGGTAAATTTAATTTTCCTTAAATAATTGCTCCTTTTGAAAATAAGGGGGGGGGTTTGGAAAATGGGGGGAAAAAAACCGTGATCGTTTTTGGTTAAAGGTTCTTTGATATTTTGGGGGTTGCCAAAGGAATCTTGACTTTAAAAATGGCTTGAAGGACCATAGGGCCTATTGGGGATGGAGTTATGATAATGAATTTGGGGAATTTGAGTGATTGTTGGGATGTTGGGCGTGAGGTGTGAGGCGATGTTCGCGTTGTTGATGGGTTATGGATAAGAGGTTTTTGGGGCGGGGCCTTTGTGTGTAATAAGTTGTGTTGGGGTTTCAGTCCCAAAAGATGCCAAATTTTGTTTAAAGGGTGGATTGGAGTAGTTTTAAATTTTGGTTTTAGTTCGCCGATTTTTGGTGGTTCGCCCCGGGGGGTTGTGCGAGGAAGTTTGGTTTTAAAGTTTGAAGGGTGTGTTTGGGTGTTTTGGGCGATGGGTTTAAAAGAAAAATGGGTGGTTTTGGGTTTTCCCGTGGTGGTGCCAGTGTTTTGGGTTGTGTAATGTGTTTGTGTTTGGTTTGTTGGCGGGGTCGGCGGAGAGTTGGGTGAATGAATGGGAGTTGTTTGTTGTGAGAAGCTTTTGGTGTGTGGGCCGTTTTTACGTTTATGTTTATTTGTTCTGTTTGGTGTTGGGAATTTTTTGTGGTGTTTCAGAAAAGGGAAAAGGGAGGGGCCCTTGTTGTTTGGGAATGCATTGAAGGTGTTGTTGGCGTTGAGGGGGACGTTTAAGTTTGGTTTGAAATGTTTGTTTCCGAGTTGGGATGAGTTGTGGAGAGCGGGGAGGGTTTAAATTGAGTGAAGTTGCGTTTGTAAAAGGGTCATTGTTTGGAATTTTGATTCGAATCGGTTGTGGAGAAAATGTGGTTGATGTAGGATGTTGAAGGCCCGGAGTTGGAGTGGGTGGGAAATGCGTTTTAGTTTGAATTGTCTGAATGTGATTTGAATTTGAATTAAAGTTTGAAGAAGAAATACAGAATGGGGTGTATGGTGAAAAATAAGTTGGGGGTTTTGCTGGTGAAGGGGTTGCCCTTTTGGAAATTGTTTTATTTCATTTGTGGGAGTGGGTAAATTGGATTGTTTTGGGTATGTAAGAAAGATTTGGGTTTTTCCGAAAGTTTGGAATCGGAGAGGACGTCTTGGAGAGGTTGGCAAGAGTGCGGCGTTGGTTAAGGTTTGGAGTTTTGCGAATGGAGTTTAAAAAAAGGAAGGGGAATTGTGCAGTTTAGGGTGGTAAAAAGGTGAAAAGGTTTTAAAGTGTGTTGTTTTAACGAAAGAAAAAGAAGAAGTGTGGTTGGCGCCAAGTTGTGGAGAAATGTTAAGGTTATTCGGCGTAGGAAGAAGATAGGGAATTGGTTCCTTAGTTGCAAAAGGGAGGAGAAGTTTGGGACTTTAACAAATTTTGGAAGTTTTTAATTGGCGGTTGGTTTTTTGGGCCTAGAGTAAGTAATTTAAAATAGAAATTTAAAAGGGTGTGTTTGTGTGGTTTGAAAAAGGTAAGGTTGGAGGACAACCTTTAAGTGGAAGATTTGGGCCAATTTGAGTTTTGGTAAGGTGATGGGGTTAAATAATGGTTTGAAGGGAAGGAAATAGTAGTCTAAACGATGCTTTTTGGCTGTTAAGTTTAGTGGTTTTTTGAATTTGGAGCCTGTTATAAAGAGTCCAAAGAGGGGCCCGTTTAAAGAATTGTATTTCATCCATTAGTGTGAAGTTTCAGAAACCAAAGATTTTTAAACGTCGTTAGTTGGATGAAATTAGTTTGTCCATTTTTATTGGTGTTAAAGGAATTTAAAGAGCGGAGGAGTGAAGGGAGAGGAGGGAGGGGAAGAGAGGGGAAGTGGGAAGGTTGGAGGCGAGGGGAAGAGGCGCGAACTTGAGTTTGGCTTTTGTTTTGGGCGGTTTGGATGTTTGGGGGGAGGTGTGGCGCTGTTTTCAGGTGGAGTGAGGAATAGGTGAAGTTATTAGAATGGAGGACGGGTGTTGGTTGGATTAAAGTTGAAGTAAAGCTTGGTGAGGTGATGGTTCGGGTTTTTGTTTTTTGAGGGGAAAAGAAGGGGAGCCAAATGGGTTTGAAGGGGTGAGGGGGTTGGAAATGGAGGGGGATTTGATTTTGAGGGAAATGATGAAATTTGAGTGGTTGAAGGGTAAATTTGTGTCCGAGAAAGCCTGGAAGGTGGGCCCGTCAAGGGTTCGTTGGGTTTCGCTGTAAAAGTATCAGGTTTCCCGTGGGAGTTGGGCCGTGGGAAGAGGGGGAAAATTTAATTTAGAGTTGGATTTTAGCTGTGTTGGGGCCTTGAGGGTGGGAACTGATGGGGGGTTAAAATTCGTTTGTTTAGGGTTGCCAAGAGTGCGAAAGGTTTGGGAGTTTAAATTTCGATGGTTTGCTTGAGCCGGCTGCAAGGGTAAGGTTTCTAATTTTGGAGGTTAGGGCATTGGGTTTAGGTTTGGCGGTGCGCCCTTAAGGATCCGGGTTTGGATTAAAGAGGTTGGGTTGTTGGGTGAACGGTTGAGCAAGGTGAGCGTTTGGTTGTTTGAGAGGAAAGGAATAGATAAAGGGAAGGCGGCAAGTACTTTATGGATGTTATGTAGAATTGGCCGATTAACGATTTAGAAGGAATATTTTGACTCTACAGTTTTATGAAACACTATCTCCAGTATATTATATCTTTGTTTAGAATTTTTCTGGGTAAGCAAAATTGTTTCCTTTAAAAAATTTATTTTGTCCTTTTAAAGGATTTAAAATTTTTTCAAATTCCTATAAATAAACTCACAAAAATGCCAATACCGAATCCCATTTTGTTCGTTTGTTCCTCAATTTTTGAGGGCTAGACCTTAACACCATTTTTGATTGCAAAGGTTATGATTTAACTTCCTTATGAGGGTTTGAAAATTGCATAAATTTTTTAAGTTGGCACGGTGATTGGATTCATTTTTTACCTTCGTTTTTTTTTTTTTTTGTAATTCGTGGAGAAAAAAAAGGAGGCAGTCATATCTAGGCGTTTTTCAAGGTGCCTTTAAGCAGTGCCGGTTGGCCTAATAAGGAGGGACAGATCAATTTCTGGAGTTTCTTTACTGAAATGATGAAAAATTTGAAGTGCATTGCAAGGGTTAAATATTTTCAGTTTTTCAGTACCAAAGCAGTATCAAGAACCACTCAGATGCAGGGAGTTCGCTCAAAGGAGTTTTCCGATTTTTTTTTCTTCATTTAAATGAACAAATTCTCACACAAGTCATACTCGCTTGGGAACTTTGGGCCAGAAATGGTTGAAAGAGGGGGAAAATTATAAATTTTCTAAGAGTTTTGCTATTTTTAGCTTCTAGATGCAGTTCTTTCGAGGCAGTTATTATAACATTTGTTTGGTAAAAAAGGAAATAAATATTCGATTGTTTATGAGATATAGCCATAAGTAAGTTCGCAACTTAATTCTCGGCCACACTTTTCAAAATCGATTTATTATTGACCTGTAGCCAACCTAGCAAAACCAAGTATAAGAATTTTCTACATTTTTCGAGAACTTTCAATAACATTTGGGCATTTCCAGATAAAGTAACGTTCTTGTCGCGTCCGTAATAATGTATCTAACTGACATTTGGATCTATTAAGAATGATTTCGATTAATGTTCGAGCTGCACGAAAGTGAAGTCAAACTTTAAACATTTATCAAAATTATTCTTAGCATATCGGAATGGCAATTAGATACATGATTACGGACGCGACAA
The DNA here is from genome assembly GCA_020466095.1 of Chlorops oryzae. Taxonomy (NCBI): domain Eukaryota; kingdom Metazoa; phylum Arthropoda; class Insecta; order Diptera; family Chloropidae; genus Chlorops; species Chlorops oryzae. Next base: position 13,669,235 of record CM035809.1, on the reverse strand, counting down.
GGACGTTACTTTGTCTGGAAATGCCCATATGTCAAAATTTGGACCGTGATTTTAACATTGATTTCATTGAAGTGATTTTTCGAGGCGTCAGGCTGTGCTAAAACAAAACCAACTATCTTCCACGGTATCATTTCAATACCTTTTATTTTTGGTATAGACATTTTTTGGGGCTAAGCTGGCACTTTTGTGTGTATACCTAAGTATGAAATGGTTATTTCAATTGCTTCCTTCTATCGATGTTCCTTCATTTTATTCCTATTTTATATCAAAGGCATCACAATATATGCCAATAGTCAGTTTATCATCCATTTTGTTCGATTTTAAGTTCATCAATCATAACCTTTGAGTGGCGTTCAGACCTCCTTCAACACCATTGTATGATGTCAAAGGTCAGATGATTATCCAACCATATCCTCGAATGGTGCTAAAGTGCATGAACCAGGTGTTAATGGCGCCGCCATAAGGGCAAAAAATTCAAATAGACAACAAAATGCAATTTGTGGTTCTTGTTTTTTCCCCCCGTCCCCCCTACCCCGCCCACTAAATTTCTATAATTTTCGTTGTCAATTGTGTTTAGTGTTTTTAATTATGTTTCAGCAACTGTGACTTCCGTGCTGAGAGCTTCTATTTTTTCATATCCAATTTGAGTTGATTGTTGTTTCTGTTGTTGCAACAGCTGCTCTGTTGTTTTGTTGTTGTCGCCCGTTTCTTTCATACAGTTTTTATGAATAATTTTGTTCTTTTTTTTTTCTTTTTTTTGTTATACTTTAATTTTTGTTGTTGTTTTTACCACAAAAATGTGGTTACAATGAACGCTCAGAGGGCTTGCTCCTGTTGCTTCGGTTGAGGTTATTATTGCAACTAGCAATGAATGCTGTTGCTTCGTGCGTTGAGCGTGCAACACTTGTTTAAAATTCATTATGTTTGACACAAATGTAATTATTACGACGTCTGCCATTTGTTAGCTTTTTTAATTAACCGTTGGAAATTTTAATTTATTGAACGTCCTTCGTTCTTGTTAACTAAACTTTGGTTCAATTCGTTTTATTTTTTTTTTATTTTTTGTCACAATCCATTAGTGTTGAGAAACAATTGTAAAAATTGATGTTAGTGAAATGTTTACATTACGCCATAAATCACGGAATGCTTTGGAAGGTCGACTAGGTGCTAAAAAAATTTCAATTCTATTAAATCTATTTATGTTTCAATTTATTTATTTCAATTTTATTTTTTTTGAATTTATTGTTCTAACGAAGAACACACACAATAGTTTTGTCATTAAACGCTGCACACTTTATAGCCTTGGGGAATGTTTTTTTTAGCAATGGTTCGATTAAGGGGGCTGTCTCCTTCAAAAAAATTTTTTTTCCATTTTTTTTTCTAATTTTTTTTTATAGGTTGGATATTTGAGAATATCGTGTTAAAAGAAATTAAAAAGAAATTCGAAATAGTTTAGAAGATATAGCCTTCTTTGTTGAGCAAGGTCTGCGCTAAAACGAGTTTTGCGTTGCTTTAAACTTTTAACGGATTTATCACGATTTCTCCAGTTGAACTGAACCGATTTTAATAAAACAATATGGGTTTGACGCAGAATCGTCACCATTGATGCTCAATCATAATTTTAAAATTTTTTTTACTATTTTTTGTTTTACACTGAAGTACAAAAAAATATACCCGAAGTCGATGTTATTTTACAATGGCCGCCATTTTGTCAAAAAAAATTTCAAAATTATTTTCGAGCGTAAGCCCAGATTGACATCTAATACTGAGCAGAATCCCGTTTTTTTTAAATTTCAAACAACTTGGAGACGAGAAATCGTGGCCGCCAGCACTACATCTCTAATTTGAAGTTTCCAATTTGACGCACGAGAACTTTTTGAGCCGCCCTCACATAAAAAAAATGTTTTTTTACTAATTTTCATTAATTATGAACAAAATAAAATAAAAAAATTTAAAAAAGTCTTTTCGTTTTCTGTCAGGAACATTTTAAAAAATGGTCGAAAAACAGGCTAGCGAAGGCAACAACCCCTTTAAGTCCATCAATATTCATGGGCCTACTTTCCACAGTTTTCGATAAAAACGTGATTTTTTCATCACTTCACTGGTCAGATATGGCGAATATTCATTATAGTCAAGTCTTCATCAAGTCTTTATATATAGAATGCTCGTTTCAAAGTGATTGTGGCCATATTTGACCTAAGGAGAAATGCTTGGTTTTAGTACCCGACGTATGAGCAATGTTATTTCAATTAAAATTTAGTGGGTCGTCACATTACGTATACGTCGTAGTTTAAAAAATAATGAACTGTTTTATTTGAGTTAGTTGTCACAAGTAGTTTTAATAAAAAGCTTTGGAATGCGAGTGAAAGCGTGAGAGGAGAAGAGAGAAGAAGATAGGGGAACAGATGGGAACAGATTGGAAGCGAGGGGAAAAGAGGCAGCGATAACTTGATTTTCTGCAAATTTTTATTTTTTACAATTGTTACAGATTCCTTTCCTCTGACCCAATACGAAGTTTTTGAGATCAGCTCGTAATTACAGTGACTAACTAATAATTGTAATTCGAACAACCTAACTAAATATTGTAAAAAATTAAAAACAATTATTTTCACATCTTTAAATATTAAGGGAACAAATTCGGAAGGGAACCCCAAAGTAGGTGGTTGCTCTTTCAGAACGAATTTCTCGTTAGAATTGTCTTTAATCGTTATGAAATTTTTTTTATTGTCGTGTTTCTTTTGAAGGAAATTTTTGCCAAACTTAATAGGTTGAAATTTCCATAAGATTCCTGTGCAATTTTCTGAAAGATTTTTTTGTCCTTAAATTCTTATGGATTTCGAGTTTTTTAAAAGTTGTGTGTCTTTTCCAATTTGATGAACCCTCTCTGTCAGTCTTAATAAGAATTTTTGTTTACAATTGGATTAACCTGTTTTTTGGGTGCCACTTATGATGCGTGGAGAACTGACTCAGGGTTTGGTTTGTTCACTTACAAATCTTTACTTTAGTGTGATTCTCATCGAGGAGTGCTTTAAAAGGCTTGAAGTTGCTGGAATCGATTTTCCAATTTGATTTTCCTTTGAACCGGACTCTCTCAAGGGCTCCCCAAGGTCTCCTTAATTCAATACGAGGTCTTAGGCGTTCACATTGGGCATTAAACCTTTGTTTTTAGCAAGGTGCAGCGTCATAAATGTCTCCTATATGAAGAAGGAAACAAGAATCAGATAACAGTGGGATAGGTGTGCTATATAACTCGTATATGGACTCATTCCATGTATGAAATCCGGCTCGTATAAACCGACCTTCGCTAGAAGGACATCATATGGACTCTTATACGAACTTATTATGAAGACACTCAGTCTCCCAAATAATAGTCATATATGACTCTCAATGAACTCAGAATCATTGCTGGGTAAGCAAAAAATTGTTTGCTTTAAAAATTCTATTGGCTGATCGCGTTGTTAAAGGATTTAAAAATTTTCCCTGCAAATTCCTAAAAATACAAATAAAATAACTCACAAAAATGAACTGCAATACCGAAATCCGCATTTCGCATTCGCGCTCGCTCACTGGCGGGGGTTGACGGGCTGATGACGGGCTTAACATTGTCATTTTCTGCAGTTGCAAATTCTGTTACTGCAGTTTACACTTCCGTTATGCAGGGTTTGAAAAATTGCACTCATTTATTTCCTCTTTTACGTTTTAACTGACTTTTTTTTAAACATTTGTTTTTGTTTGTGTTTATTTTTTTTCTTCAGTTTATTATTTCTGTTCATTTCTCTGTTTTATTGGTTTTTGAAAAAAAAAAAAAAAAAAAAAAAATGAAAAAAAAAACATACAATATTAGTTTTTATTGCCTTTCAACTTATTCGAAAGCGTGCTGCGTATTGCATTCTGCATTCCGTATTCCGTATACTGTATTGTGTAAAAAATCGACAAAACTTCCGCAAACGTATCCGGGCACAAAGTGCAGCGCGCGCATCGAATCCGCGCGGCCAAAACAAAGGAGCGCGCTGCAAATGCTGAAATAAAAATGAATAAATGCTGGTAATTTTTCTGCAATACGATGTATGGCAGCGAAAGCAAATTGTTAAATTTTATTTTCAGTTTTCGGTGCATTTCGCCATTAAAATATGACGGCCAACTTGTCGAGCATGGCGGGAGGTTGTGTTCCAGTTTTTAGTTTGCGTGTGTGCGTGGTTTTTTGCCCCATTCCTCCCTCCTTTTTCTGGATACTAAATTCCTGAAAATATTTTTCAAAATTAATTTTCTCTTTGACAAGCGCAATACTTCGGGGCCTCTTTTTTGTGTTGCCTTTTATTTGCATTTTTTCCATTCTATTGAACCTTATTTTTGCCGCCAGTGTTTTGAGGAAAACGAAATATGAGAGGAAAATGACAGTTCTAATTTTCTAATTGAATCATTACATCGGAAAAGTTTCATTTTAACTAAATTTTTTTTCGAAATTTAATAAAATTTCGATTGGAAAAAAGGCGATGGCAATCATTAGTGAAGGTAAAAAGACTGAAAATGATATGAAAAAAATAAAAAAATCGGTTGGCTTCGAAACTATTAAAAATTTCTTCAAATTGTGATAAAAATATTTTAGATGGGAAAAGTTTGGTACCTCAAAGAATTAAGTGCTCTTAAACCGGTATTTGTATGAAAATTAAACCGAAATCGAACGTTTTCTGTCGTATTCGATTTCTGTCACATGCCCGTAAATGTTTGGTTATTGAAAAAAAAAAAATATATATTATATTATATATATACATATATATAAAATATAAAAAAAATTAAAAAAAAATACAAAATAAATAATTACATGATTGTCAAGGAATTTTAAAAATGTCAGGCACTTAAAAGACTTGGTTGTTGCTCAGAATGGTAATTGAAAGACGGTGATGGGTGCGAAATTTTGGGCTGCACAAGGAGAAATTGCCCATAGGCTACTTTCAGTTCCCAACAGTATGAGTTTCTATAGTCGAAAAATATCGATGATCTAAAAATCGAGTCTTCTTAGTATCGATTTAGTTCAAATATTGCATTTCCTATTTTGAAATTACTTTCAATCCATCAAACCGTCTCAAACTGGGGCCCGTCTATATTTGGTTGTGCTAAAAACTCAATTTGCAAAATATTTTAATTAAAAAAAAAATATATGTTGGATTAGTTCGTCATAAAGTACCACAACACAAGTGTATAAATTGCGTCTCTAACTTCTATCAACTGTTTGATCCATCGTCTCAAAGTTCGCTGTGTTCGCAGAATCGCAGACGACTTTGATTACATTCTTAAAATATTGTTTTTTCATATTTAATTATGTCGTGTCCGTCGGTTCTACTCTCAACAGTCCGAGACCATCTCTAACACGACTCTCAAAATACAAAAAAATTTACTGCTGACCAGTGTAATTGAAATTATTGCTTTGAAAAATTGATATATTGACAATAATTTCTCGCAATTTTTGTGTCTTTAATGCCATAAGTGGCAGCAGTTTGTGTATCGTAATTTTAATTGCATTTATTTTTAATTTCAATTTTTTTTAAATTTTGAAATTTACATACTTTAATTAATCTGACATTTGATGACAAAAGCGAACGCACGCAAATGTTTATCTATTACATAACGCAAACACAACCGAACTTGGGAAATGCAATGAAAAATTTTTAATTTAATGTGCTCAAAATAATTAACGTCAAGGTAAATAAGCGGATCTATTTAAGGAAAAAACCACGTAATTATGTCAACAAGTCAATTTAAAAGCAAATGGGGGACAATTTAATTAGCATATAAAGTAGTTTTATTTTTTTTTAAATATTTTTAGAGTAGAGCAAAGTGATTGAAAAAAAAAAATGGGAAATTATAAATTTCATAATTCTCCATCCCTTTTTAAACATTTTTACTTTTTCATCTTTATCCAATATAAATATTACTTATGAGGGAATTTTACAAATGAAAGTTAAGCAATTTTATGCTTGATATGCCTAGTCGAGGATATTTCTCGACTTAATGCGGCATAATTTATAAAATCGATAAATTCATGTTTAAGTGCAAAGTAAAATATTCTAACAGATCGTTGCGAGAGACCCAGACGAGACGCAAACTCCCAGCCGGAATTTATCGCATGCATGACAAAAGTGACCAATTGGTGCTTTTTCCAATGACAATCTTGAAAAAATATCTCGGAAACAGGAACTCGCTATAGAGATCCCTCATGAAATGAAATTTTAATATGCAAAAAGGATGTTTACTTGAATTGCGACACTTTCACTTCCTCGGCGTTCGTGCGGCATGCGTGAAATTTCCGGCTGGGTTGTTGCTTTTCACACAAGGGCTGAATTTGGTCATTTAAAGTGCCCTCTAAGCTCAGCATTATCTATGGTTCATTATAAAAAATGAAGGAACTGAAACCCTTTTACTGATAGTACCCAGCTTCCAAAATGCTGCTTACAGAAGCGGTGAACCGCAACACACTTCGTAGGCAGTAAGGCACACGACTCCATATACAATCCTGCTATACTTTTTTCAAGCGTGGCTTGACTCAAAGTAATTGAGGTTGTGTGGTGGTCATCCGTTAATCTGCCTACAGTCTCGTATGATTTCTAAGCTATGAGTAGGCAAGTCGCTTACAATCTCGTATACTTTGTAAGCGGTAGGCACTGTTGGCCGCTGGGATTGTTCTTAGCTTGTAGTGAAAATTTTTTTATCATGAGGTCTTCTTCAAAGGATTTCAAAGCACATAAAAACAGGGCATCGGATTACTTATCTGCCGGCTCAGTTGGCTATAGGACGATTCCACGTAAAACGGCCCTAAATGCCGCACCAGTTACCATCTTTTAATGTCCATTGTGTGCAGAAATTTTTTAAAATTTGACATCCATTTTCTATTGAAAGCTTTTTGATTTTCCCCAACTAAAACCAAAAAATCACCCCAACGGCGGCGACTCGTGAGGCCATTATACGTAGAGTGGCACTAAAAAACCGTCTTTTATTTCAAATTTTTTTATTTTTTTTATTTTATCATCCATTTTCTTGCCTCAAATTCGCCAAATCATGTCACCTTTCATTTTGCCTCGCAAAATTGATTCTTTGTATCCAGTTTTTGTGCATTAGATTCAGCTAAAGAAACGTCCTTCAACTGTCGCGTGGCTTTATTCAAAGGTATTCAAACGTTAAAGCATTATTTCGGCTTCAAAAAAAAAAAAAATTAATAAAATAATAAAAAAAAAAAATTAAAATGAAATAAAAAATTATAAAAAAAGAGCAAAACAGAAAACCTTTTGAAAAGAATACTCTCTTGAATTTTGAAACTTAACCCAAGCGTGCATTATTGTCGCTGCGCCATTTGATTTATAAGCTCGAATTCTGCTGCCGTCCATTGTTATTTACAATGAATGGCTTATGGCATTAATTGTGTATTCACCTTCTTTCCTGTTGTATATTATTATTTTTTTTTATATTTTTTTTCTTTTTTTATATATAATGTATAAATTAATTTGCAGGTTAAATGCTGTTTTAAGTGAATGAAATAAAAATTAATGGCTTCCGAATCCGTTTTATGAGCAAAGCTTCATGACATGGACACCGGATGGGAACGCGTTTTTAAAATTATACTTGTAAAAAGCCTTTCAAGCTGTGGGAAGTAATTTATGCGGGCGAAAGAAAAAAAAAAAAAACAACTCGTTCCAACACATTTCAAAATGTTATTGAAGGCTATAAGCTTACCAGAAAGCCGATTAACTTCATTTTTTATATTTCTCCTTTTTTTTTAAATTTGAGAGATTCGGTGGGGGGAAGTATGTTTGTTTTAAAAAAACGTTTTATAAAAAAAAAAACATGGGAAAAAGGTTGATACGTGCATTCGATTGAATGAAAGCATAAAAATAACCGGTTCGGGATCTTTAATGTTTCGAAAAAGGAATAAATTACTCTATATACAGTCGAATCTGGATATAGGAATTTTTGCACATCCTGTTCATGATTGTTCGTATTAGCGAGATTGAATTTTTTGTTCATTACTTACAGGCCCTTAGAGAGAAATTCGGGTCCCGGGGGATTTTTTTCCGGGGTCTCATCACAAAAATGTGCGACCAAAAAAAAAATTCCATGCCCATTGTGGGCTCATTCAGAAATCTCGGGCCCCCTTTTCCACCCCTCTCTCTTCAGGCCTGGTTATTTATTTAGAACAGTGCGTATAACAAAAAAACGTTCACTATTTCGACCTGTTCATTATTTTAGACATTCGTTATATCCAGATTCGAATGTCAATCCAAAATAGTTCAAACCATCTAAGTTCCATTACTCTAACATTCTAAAAATTAATTTTCTGTACTTCGAACTGAATCGGTTAGTCAAAGCATAGAGAATAGCTTAGATGCAAAACCTTGGCTTGAGGTCTCCATAAGTTCAACATATTATTCTGACGAAGTAATTCGAGCCTAGGGAAGATTGACTTGTCTCACTTTTATACTATTTTGGCATTGGTTTTTATTTTTTGTTGGAAAACAGAATCCTATTAGGTCCTTTTTTTGTATTCTAAGGGTACCCAGTTGCAAATTTTATGCTCTCCGGATTGATCAATTGAACATTCCTAAGCGAGAGGATATCATCGACTTTTCCAATCACTTTTGCACATCTACTTTGTTCGGGCATGGCCGCTTTGGATAGGCCTTCCCTATGCCTCTCATGAGCAGGCAGAAAGTGAGGTGTTCATAAAAGTTTTGGTTTTGCGTTTTGCTTTTGATTTTGCTTTTACATATTAGTTCAATCCTGAAAATATGCTACTTTTTTATAAAAAAACAAACGCTATTTTTGAACATATCACCTTTTCCCTGCTCAATGACTGCCAAGAGAAGGAATTCCTATTGAAAGTGGAAAGTGGAAAGAGGACTTCCCCTTATTTGCAACTGGGTAGATTCTATTCTAAAGTTTTTCCGAATTTCTCTTCATCGTCATTCAGTCTTATTAGACCGAAGTATTCTTCTTCGTCTTCCAATTGTACGAACTCCCATATCGTTTATCGAGTCGAGCATAAAATCGAATGAAACTAAGAACGAAGCTCTGAATTCTGCAAAAGACAAAAAGACAATGAATGCAACGCACAACGCAAATCGGATTAAAAGTTTTTCCATATCTCATTCGTTTCGTTTGAAAATTTTTATCTTATAAACTTGAAAATAAAATTTTAAGTCATATTTAAGTGCGACTGCAAGGTAAATCAAAGAAATTGCAAGCAATAGAAAGTCGTTTTGTCCAAAAAGGAAAAAAAAAAAATGCATGCACAAACGGAAGAGAACAACATAAAAATAACATTCACAAAAGTCCTTTTTTTCAAATGTTTTTATTTTTTTTATTTTTATATATTTTTTGGTCTCGTTTTTATGAGTCCCCTTACCGCATTTTATATCCGTAACTAGTCAGGCGTAAAGTTGTATTGAGCGTGTACAGGGAACAGGCAAGCAAAGCTGAGCCAACCGAAGCGTTTTCTCTGCTCAAATTTTACTTTGCCAAATATTTGCCAAAACTAAAATAAAATGAAAAAAAAAAAAAATAGAAAAATAAGAAACAAAAAAAATTGAAATAGAAAATTTTGTATAGTTTCAACCATTTTTTTTTTTTTTTTTTTGGAAGAGATTTCATATATAAAAGCTGGCAAGCAGAGTAAAGCACCGTTCCGTATATCGAATGTGGAAAAACTTTTCAATTGTAGAGCACAACAGGAGAGCGCATTGGATTCAGGCAAAAAGGCGGAGCACGGTTCATATGCTTTAGCTTTAAAGTTTCCGAAAAGCGCATAAAAACTATGAAAATAAAATATGAAAAGAGAAATTAAAAACTGCTATTAGCAGAGCATTTAAGCATGCAACGCATTAGCAGGGATTTCAACTCCGGCTTAGGTCGTCTCTTTTTTCGGGCTGTATTTTCTCCGGGCTAGTTTTTTTTTTTGTATTTTCTTTTTGTTTTTTGTTTTATCAAAAGTTTTCAGTTGTCTTCACTTCGTTTGTTCGGTTTATTTGTCGACGGCGCTGTGTGTTGTCACACTAAAATATATTTTCACATTTCTAGCTGCACAGCATGAAGTTTGTTGCATACGAGGGACATTAAATTTAAAGAATACCAATCAACGATAAAATATCGATATAAATATCGAATAATCAATAATAAATAATACAATTAATAGTAGAAAATTATCGCATTAACCCTTTAGTTCCAATTGGGATAATACATTCTAATGGAATATTGAACATAGAACTTAAATTTTCGTTTACAAGCGGGGTTAGTTTGGTAGTGAAAGGGTTAAACCGTGATAAGAAAGTATGAAGCTTTTAACCCTTGAACGTTAATCTCTAAACCTTGCGATTAAGTTGGAAAAAATAAGAAATTAAATTTGTGGGAGCATTTGAGAATAAGTTGGTGGTGGCAAGGGTTAATACATTCGAACTAAAATCGAAATTTAAGTTAATATTAACGCCTTTTTGGCCTTAAAACTCGATTAGCAACGACAGGAATATTTGAAAAATTAGTTATGGATGGGTTAAAAGAAAAAAGTCTTGAAATTCTTAAAAATTTTAGCTGATAAATCGGTTTTGGGATTAGAAATTCAAAAATATCGCCATTTATCATATTTTTAAGACCGATTTATCGGCACAGTGATGGCAGCAGAATTCTTATCGATACTTTGACATCTCTAACAGTGATACTAAAAGAAAATTTGATTAAAGTTTTGGAAAATCGTGTCTTCATTCACAGCCGTTTTACCTTCCGATGTACAAACGGATTTTTCTGAGTTTTTATACGGCTTTGACAAGTTTTGAAACTATTTCTTGGCGCTAAATGGGTTAAGAAGCGGAAAGAGACAATACAAAAGCACTCTAAAAGGGTACTGTTAATCCTTCAAAGCTCAAATGAGTTTAAGTTTTTGATTGAATATTTTTAACATCAAATACTTTTGAGTCATCGAATTTTCTGCTTAGCCCACGTAGTTATTATCCAACTGAAAATATCTTAATGTATTTCAAAAAATATGCTCTTTAATAAATATGTGCGAATATAATGTTAACTCGCTGTGCCAGGGTTAGTTTTGGTTTGGTTTACGCTTAGCCGTCCGCTTGGTCTTGACTTGGCTCAGTACTGTATTGGCAATTGACAGAAACCAAAAACGGTTGGTGTGCAAAAGTAACGGCAAAAACTGTCCTTGGCAGATTGACGGCCATATTTTGTGTGCTTTAAAAGTTTTTCTCCGCTTCAGTATTTTGCCGTTGTTGCTGTGATGTGATGTTTTTTTTTCGTTTTTTTCTTCCTGGAAAATTATGAAAAAAAAAATATGTATTCGTTGAGCAACATTGGCTAGCGTTGATTAAACTTTAATCGTGGCAATATATATCCTCGCTTACCTTAAATAAAAGTTTCTCATTATTACTTCAACCTTAAACTATATGTCATTTTTATTATTAAACGTTGCCAGAAAAGAATTCCATTGGAATTGTATAGGTACCTCGCATGGCTCGGCTAAATTCAACATTCTCACAAAGGGAAAAAAATGTTGCTCATACGACGCTCTTGCCTCTTGTGGAGTCAGTTCAATTTTTTATTGAAAATTTCAATAATTCACAATCAGCATTTTTCTTTTTCTTTTTCTGTTGTTGATTTCGTTATTTCATTTTGCTTTCCTTTCTTCTTTCTTTTATTCTGTGTGCCTTTTACGTTCATAATTCCTGACCGTACTAAATTATGGGTACGCTACGTATACGTAGGGCTTAAATTCTTGCAGTTCTTTAATAAATGGTGTATGGTCGAAAATACTACAAAAAAATATTACAAGGATATAAGTATTTAAAGAGATCTTTAACTATAAACTAAAATATATTGCAAGGATATAAATTTAAAGAGATCTTAACAGAAACTAATTATATCCTGGCGATTTATAACGACTAGAAAGCTTCAATGTCATCTGTCCTTACGTAGGGAATTGACCATTTTGCAAGTGATTTGCTGAGTTTTTCCTTTGGGAAGGCTGTTTTATTATTCTGATATTAAAATTAAGTGTGAAAATTCAAAACCGTTCAACAAATAATATCCATATGATGAACTGGCACTGCTATTGATGAAATTGATGAAGACGAAGGTGAAGCTCCTAAAAAACCTCTCGATGACTGTTTAATTTCTTCTATTATGTGCAAAATGCTATGATAAGATGGTGTCTAAATCCTTTGCAGAAGATCACTCAGTTTCAGTCAATCATTGATTCACAAGAATTAATTGCGTATTTCCCCAAATGTATTCAACGCTGCGTATGAGTAATGCGAGACACAAGCGTATTAAACACACTCATACGCAATGTAGTCCGATTTTGATTAAAGTGGGAGCAGCTTTTGAGATTGAATTTGAATGGAATTTATTCAAATAATACATGAAATTTAATTTGTTACAGAAAGGACTTGAGTTTGTGGCCGCTTGTAGAAATTGTGCTTGATTTAAAATATTTAATTGAAAGTTTAGAGAGAGGTAGTTTTAAGTATATTTAATTCGTAATGTCTTAAAAAATATGTTTGGGAATGATCTTTGCATTATTTAATCTATTTATTTCTATGTACCTCATGTCTATTGTTCACACAAGACCACATGGAAGTTATTACCAATAGAATCTCGAATCGATTTTGGGGATATCTGAATATCCGGACTCATTATTCACGGATCTAACTTTAGAACCTAACGATCAAGAATTATATCAAAACTAAATTTTATCCCTTTCAGTTTTTTTAATTGCAATTTTTAATTTTTAAACTCATTTTCGCTGTGGATTTGTTGGTTGTGGCTTAAATAATGTCGCATTGGGTGGGACTATAAAAAGGGGGGTTGTTGTTGGAAGTTGTTAGTGAGCATTATGATTTTTTTTTTCATTTTTTATTATCAAAATGTTTAGGTCACGGTCATTTGCGTCATCTCAAAAAATTCCATAGTTGTGAAGTTGACCATTATGATTGTACAGCAAAACTAATTTCTCCGAAATAAATAGACTCAATTCAAAAGTTCCTACAAAAACCATTCTCCTGCCGAATTTGATTTTTTTCGTTTACGTATGTTTTGTGGCTCAGGCTCGATATGTGAGGTGTCCCAAAAGCAATTCATTTTAAGAATTTCATAGTCAAATGATGGGTTTTGAAAGATTATGGATTAAACGCTTTTTAAAATTTTCTTTATATTTGTTTTGTAAAAGATAAAGTCTTACAGTGATCCAATTAATTTAATATGAGGGCAAATTTGTTCAAATAGGATAAAAATTTTTGATGTTGTTTTTTTATATTAAGGGAAAAAACTGAATAAAATAGAAAGCCCTGAGAAGGGTTAAATGAAATCTCCGAAACGTCGGGTGAAAAATTATTTGAAGGCTCAGGCACACAAAAGGCGGTATACGGCGGTACGATATCCCGCATCGAGGCGGTATAACGCATTCTGAGTGCCCGAGCCTTGATTATTTCATAAGAAGAGAAATCAGACCAAAGAAGCCCAAATAAAACGATGATGGATTATTGACTTCTGCTCGAAAGAGCTGTCAAAAAACAAATTTTTTTTTCAATTATTCGTAAACTGGTGTAAGGCTCATAGTCTTCAAATTACTTTAAACTTTTAGAAAGTTTAAACTTTCAAGTCATAGTCTTCAGGAGAGTTTAAATCAGGTGTATTAATTTTAAATAAATATTTTTGAAAAATTTAAATATAAAGCCTGGATTCCACATTGTGTAATGCGCTGATTTTTGACGCAATTTTTGGACTCTGATGCGGACATATGTATGTAATCGTTTTGAACGAATTTTGTCCAAATTTTATTGTTCCCCAATATCTTCTTGACAAATCGCGACGATAATCTGACCCTGAACACTGATAGTGGTCATCGTTGAAAGGGTATAGCACAAAGCAAAGCATAGTGATTCGGCCCCAGAAGCCGATTTCATAGATTAGTTGTTTTGCAATTTTAATTTGGGTTAGATTTTCCAGTGGAATTAGGGAATATTTGGACTGTGGTTAGATTTTTCTGCAGGATTAACGAATTTTTTATTCTTCTTTGTTGTTTGTTACTCAAATTCAAATGATATGGCTATACGGAAAAATCATATTGATGCATATCAATCACAGGTATACCCGAGAAATATGCAAAATTTTTTTTATCTTGCCATTTTTAAGGATGTTGCACCGGCCTGAGCGTATTGAAACCAGACCTGGGCAGACGCAATTACGTTTCGTAATTGATTATACACTCAATTACAATTACTTGTAATTGTAATTGAAAATTTTCCAATTACATGTAATTGTAATTGAATTTTTTCAATTTCAATTACATGTAATTGTAAATGAAATTTTTCCAATTACAAGTAATTGTAATTTAAACACCTCAATTACATTGAAAAACAAGTAGGAAGCTTATATATTTTATACATTTAAATATGTTTCGGACGAACCTAGAAATTTGGACTTAACAGATCGAAGTAGGCAAACCAGGGAATTGACAAGGTTCGAAATCGATATACTTTTGAGCATTAAAACAATATATATATATATAGAAAATAATAAAAGGAAAATTAATAAATAAAGCTTGGGAATTTGAACTGAACTCATTTATAAAAGGTGAAGGTGAACCTTGATGGCGGAAACAAAATATTTATACGGCAAAAGATTAGAAAGCTGACTATACCGTATTCGGGCTAGACCAACCTTAGCTTTCCTACTTGTTTTTCAATGTAATTGAGGTGTTTCAATTACAATTACTTGTAATTGGAAAAATTTCAATTACAATTACATGTAATTGAAATTGAAAAAATTCAATTACAATTACATGTAATTGTAATTGAGAAACTTCGATTACAATTACTTGTAATTTTAATTGGAAAATTTTCAATTACAATTACAGGTCTGATTGAAACCTAGTATACTTAATCTTGGTATAAAACTTTATTTTCGAGAATTTTAATTAAGCTAGTAGCACACCTCGAACAACAAAAAAATTGTCATGGAAAAATATCCTTCCACGGGAGCATGTATTGGTTTTAGCAAATTTGCCTAAACAATTTTTTTGTAATATTTTCTGAGTAATTTTCTATATACGGCCTTTTGAATGAACATTCTATCTTTATAATGGTCTTAGATATGATTTTTTAAAAATTTCTCTGAAAAAACCCACATTTTCAAGGATTTTCAAAGACTATAGGAGATAGAGAGCCAAAACTTGGCGCTAATGAAATGTTTTCCATTGACCTAGCCTAAAAAAGGTCTTTGAGGAAAACTGGCTAGGAGAACATTTTCGAAAATTTAAAGTTTCCAAGCTCTTAAACCGAAATTAACACTTCAGCCCAAAAAGACAAAGAATCCGCGCTACAGTAGATCTGTCTATAGTAAGAATATAATCGCTAGTCGCTGACTTTGAGTTTGAAATTGATTATCTGGATTTTAGATTATACGGAGTACCTCTTCTTTTATTTGCTTCGGATAGTTGGGATTCTACTGTATGGTTTAAAATCCGAATTATATGTACTTGAAAGCACGTTCTTCACAGAAAATTTTCACGTTCTTAAAGCGATTTTGATTGTTGTTTTTCATATATTTGTATGAGCTTTTTGTTTGCAGGAATTCCTTTACTATTAGCATTATTTAAAAAAAAATATATATATATATATAAACTAATCGATTACTATGAATTTCAAAGTAAAATATGAAAAGAATTCGATTACTCGAAACTTTCTGATTTAAAGAATACTAGAAAAACATCTAAAGGCTTACTTTTTGTGTGGCCTCATCAAAGACATTCTCCCTTCAATAGACCATATTATGCTGGCATAACATTGTCAATACATATATCAATTTGTATGAATGTCTCTCTGATCATTTGTAAAAAAAGTCAAAGGAAAGAAAATCATGTGCAGCATTAATGTATTTAACCATTCCCCCAAAAGGAAATTCGAATGCAAATTTGTTCATTTTCTCAATTCATACATTTGTATAAATAGGTTTTACGCACAAAGCATTCATATATGCATACATACGAATACGGGTTGTGAACACATGTATGTGTGTTTGTGTGTGTAAGAGTTCCAAAAAGAAGAACTTCGATTGAATTTCTAAGATTGTTATTGAGTTATGTGCGTTCTCTTAAGAAGAAATTGCATTCAAATATTCTCGATGTATCAGAGTTTATAATGCAAATACATTTGAAAAGTTTCAGATCAATGCAAATTTTCTTGTCTGGGGCAAAAGCTCGTATGCTTTGTACGTATGTATGGATGAATGTAGTATATTTGTTGCTTTCAACGGTGGATAACATGTGTGGGCATGTGCAAATACTCGTACGTATATGTTTTTATGTATGAGCACAATTATTGCAGAGCAAATGACGGTTGTGTAAGACTTGAACTGTAACAAGAAGGAGTGTGCATGTGTGTGGGTGTGTGGAAGAGAGAAAGATAGAGTGGGAGGAAGAGTAGGAAAAACAAACGAAGGCTTGAATCGCATTTGTACCGATAACATGATACACAATACTGACTTTTTACGAGCACATGCGACTCAAATATGAACTGAATAACTCCTGCTACACATATTGCAATTTTAGCTTATCTTACAATCGCACACAACACACTATATATGTATGTATGTATGTATGTATGTATGCGAGTGTGTGCCTATCTGCCTCTATCTGTGCGTGTGGCTGTGTGTGGGCATATAAACATTCACCTACTGATAAATTAGCATTTTGTATGGCATGAATCGTTGTTGTATTGTGAATTTGTTCTGCTGTTTAAATGCTTTTTTGAAAAGAGAGAGAGAGAGATAGAGAGAGAGAGAGAATAAAAACGAGCTGCTTCTGTTTTCAAGCTTTATTGTTTGTTTTTGCTTATCACCACATCGATAGAGAAGTTGCCTTGTTGGGTTTTGCAAGGTACATGCACCAGTGGAGTAGAACGATTTTTTTTTCAGTAGGGGATGAGTCTCAACTTCCTAGCCTCAATTTGGAGTCCGGATTCGGAGTAGGGGCACATATTACAAATTAATAGGTTTGGTACCCATTTCAGATTCGTTTAGGACACATTTTCTAGGGCCTCGTATTTTTTGAAAATTTCGGAGTGATTTCGGAATCACATTTCTTCATATTTCCTATATGTTTCCCACTGATTTCGGGCACATATTTCTAAGCCTCATATTGACTGCACGTTTCCGAATTATTTTGGACTTTTTTTTCTAAATATCATAACGTTGTTGTAAAAATTTCGGAGTCATATCTCCCCCCTGATATTTTGTGCACGTTTTTCACTAATTTCGGAAACATTTTTCTAAGTTTCATAATCACTCACGTTTCGGAATCATTTCGGACTAATATTTCTAAATCTCATATTATTGTAAAAATTTCGGAGTCATATTTTCTGGTGTTTTGGGCTCATTTCGGAAAGTTTTTTTAATCTTATACGTATTTATACAATAGAAATATATGACTCCGATATTTCGGAATAATGTCTCTTAACCTCATATCTATGTATATTGTTGAAATTTTGAATTTAAATTGCTGAGCCTCTTATGGTCTTTAAATGCTTTAGACTCATTTCGGACTAAAATTCCGAATCTTACATAAATTGTAAATGTTCTATGCTTCACATTTTCAGTACGATTCGGACTCAGCTTACTCTTTCTACTGATTTCGGACCCGATTCGGAGTAATATTTCTAAGTTATAATGATTAGCCCAATAAATTTTACCAATTTCGGACTCATAAGTTTTATGACCCCAATATCGTATTGTAAAAATTTCGAACTCATTTCGGAGTCATGATTCTGAACAATCCGTAAATGTTACTGGGTTACACGATAACTGTAAATGGTACATCAACGTTTTAAAAGCCACGGGACCAAAAATCCTTATTTGTATATTTTATTTTACTTGATTTTGTAACGAAATGATGGGAATGTTTATTTCGTGGGAGCTTTGTATACTACTCCAACGCAGCAATACATCCACCCTTCCCCCCTCGAACTACTACCCACTAGAGGTGGAAAACAATCAATGTTAACATAATGGTAAAATTAATAAATAAATGGTAAAAAATAAATTCCATTAAATTAAATTCTAACAAGCTTAGTAGTTGATGAAAAACAATAGATTGTCGTAGAACACCATCAATAGGGTAAAACATTTAAAAACATCGTCGATGTATCCCACAATCGTGCACTATTGATGGTTTCTGATAACTAACAATTTTTTTCCATCAACTAAGGTTGTTAGAATTAAATCAAACTTAATCTATTTTGCATTTTTAACTTTCTTTTCATTATTATTTATTTTAACTTAAAAACATCGATACTATCGATGTATCGATGTTAACATCGATTTTTTCCCACCTCTACTACCCACTCGGAAAAATCTGTTCTGCCGTGCCTGACCTCTTCTTTTATTTGCTTCGGATAGTTGGGATTCTACTGTATGGCTTAAACTTCTAATTAGATGTACTTGATGAAAGCATGTTCTTCACAGAAAAATTTTCACGTTCTTAAAGCAATTTTGATTATTGTTTTTCATATATTTGTTTGCGTTTTTTGTTTGCAGGAATTATGCGCAGGAATTCCTTTACTATTAGCATTATTAAAAAAAAAAATATAAGAAGTAATCGATTACTTTGAAAAAAAAAAAAAACGGATTACTCGAAACTTTCTATTCTAAAGAATCCTAGAAAAACATCTAAAGGCTTACTTTTTGTGTGGCCTCATCAAAGACATTCTCCCTTCAATAGACCATATTATGCTGGCATAACATTGTCAATACATATATCAATTTGTATGAATGTCTCTCTGATCATTTGTAAAAAAAAGTCAAAGGAAAGAAAATCATGTGCAGCATTAATGTATTTAACCATTCCCCCAAAAGCAAATTCGAATGCAAATTTGTTCATTTTCTCAATTCATACATTTGTATAAATAGGTTTTACGCACAAAGCATTCATATATGCATACATACGAATACGGGTTGTGAACACATCTATGTGTGTTTGTGTGTGTAAGAGTTGCAAAAAGAAGAACTTCGATTGAATTTCTAAGATTGTTATTGAGTTATGTGCGTTCTCTTAAGAAGAAATTGCATTCAAATATTCTCGATGTATCAGAGTTTATAATGCAAATACATTTGAAAAGTTTCAGATCAATGCAAATTTTCTTGTCTGGGGCAAAAGCTCGTATGCTTTGTACGTATGTATGGATGAATGTAGTATATTTGTTGCTTTCAATGGTGGGTAACATGTGTGGGCATGTGCAAATACTCGTACGTATATGTATTTATGTATGAGCACAATTATTGCAGAGCAAATGACGGTTGTGTTAGACTTGAACTGTAACAAGAAGGAGTGTGCATGTGTGTGGGTGTGTGGAAGAGAGAAAGAGAGAGAGAGAGCGGGAGGAAGAGGGGGAAAAAACAAACGAAGGCTTGAATCGCATTTGTACCGATAACATGATACACAATACTGACTTTTTACGAGGACATGCGACTCAAATATGAACTGAATAACTCCTGCTACACATATTGCAATTTTAGCTTATCTTACAATCGCACACAACACTCTTTATATGTATGCACGTATGTATGGGAGTGTGTGCCTATCTGCCTCTATCTGTGCGTGTGGCTGTGTGTGGGCAAATAAACATTCACCTACTGATAAATTAGCATTTTGTATGGCATGAATCGTTGTTGTATTGTGAATTTGTTCTGCTGTTTAAATGCTTTTTTGAAAAGAGAGAGAGAGAGAGAATAAAAACGAGCTGCTTCTGTTTTCAAGCTTTATTGTTTGTTTTTGCTTATCACCACATCGATAGAGAAGTTGCCTTGTTGGGTTTTGCAAGGTACATGCACCAGTGGAGTAGAACGATTTTTTTTTTTTCAGTAGGGGATGAGTCTAACTTCCTAGCCTCAATTTGGAGTCCGGATTCGGAGTAGGGGCACATATTACAAATTAATAGGTTTGGTACCCATTTCAGATTCGTTTAGGACACATTTTCTAGGGCCTCGTATTTTTTGAAAATTTCGGAGTGATTTCGGAATCACATTTCTTCATATTTCCTATATGTTTCCCACTGATTTCGGGCACATATTTCTAAGCCTCATATTGACTGCACGTTTCCGAATTATTTTGGACTTTTTTTTCTAAATATCATAACGTTGTTGTAAAAATTTCGGAGTCATATCTCCCCCCTGATATTTTGTGCACGTTTTTCACTAATTTCGGCAACATTTTTCTAAGTTTCATAATCACTCACGTTTCGGAATCATTTCGGACTAATATTTCTAAATCCCATATTATTGTAAAAATTTCGGAGTCATATTTTCTGGAGTGTTTTGGGCTCATTTCGGAAAGTTTTTTAATCTTATACGTATTTATACAATAGAAATATATGACTCCGATATTTCGGAATAATGTCTCTTAACCTCTATTTATATCTATGTATATTGTTGAAATTTTGAATTTAAATTGCTTAGCCTCTTATGGTCTTTAAATGCTTTAGACTCATTTCGGACTAAATTTCCAAAACTCACATAAATTGTAAATGTTCTATGCTTCAAATTTTCTGCACGATTCGGACTCAGCTTACTCTTTCTACTGATTTCGGACTCAATTCGGAGTAAAATTTCTAAGTTATAATGATTAGCCCAATAAATTTTACGAATTTCGGACTCATAAGTATTTATGACCCTAATATACGTATTGTAAAAATTTCGAACTCATTTCGGAGTCATGATTCTGAACAATCCGTAAATGTTTACTGGGTTACACGATTAAATGTACAGTGTATCTATTAATTGAATCGCTAGGGATTTTAGAAAAACTCTTATTCGATTCCTCTTAAGATCCCCCTTTACTGCGACTCTGAGTTGCATATTAGCAATATAAATGCAATTGCAGCGAATTCCATTCAAGAGGAGTTGCATTTCCGACTTAAATTGAAATTATATGAGCTGCGAATGCGGCTATAAATTTCAATATAGGTTTTTAAAGAAAATTTCAATTATAAAATTATCATTCATAACGATAGCTTTTCGGGAATTTCGACCATTTTTAAGTAAAAAACAATTGCATGCTTCCATTTTCACGTGAGTATAGCAGTGTCCAGTAACTAAAGTTATTTTAAGACCATTAAAAAGGCAATTGTTTTTTTAATAAGAGGAAGCTGCATGCAATTTCGTTTAAAGCTGGAATTGGACTTTTTGTCAATTGCGAAGCAGTCTCAGACAGGATACAAAAGTTCTCAGAACTCTTTTTGACTCATTCAGTGATTGGATATATGAGATAAGACCATTTTGAAAGGTTAAAGCTTAATAGGGATTGCTGTAATTGAAAGAAGCTCATCAATTTCGTTTAAAGCTGGACTTGGATTATCAATAAATTGCGAAGCATGACAGGATATCAAAAGTTCTCAGAACTATTTTGCTATTTGTTGAATGATATATATATAACCATTTTAATGGTTACTGCTTAATAGGGATGGGCTGTATTTGAAAACTTTACTACAATTTACTTATGATCAGGGCTAGGATTTTGTTGACTTTTATAAATTTAAAGCATACTTTATGGGGCAAAAATTTATCTTTCCTACATTTTGCAAATAAGTTAAGCGATGTTGAACTTCAAACCGCTTTTCTAACTTCAAAAAAATTCATATTGTAGTTAAAAATCCATTTGAGTCTTAACTTAACGTGAGTTGAACACAATATTTACTCCATAAAGTATGCTTCAAATTTAAAAAAGTCAACAAAACCCGAGCCCTGCTTATGATCTTTGCTGAGCTTGCGATGAAAAGACGATGCAGGAACATAGGTGTTGGAATGTCCCAAAATAGATGGAAATATCAACTAGAGACAGACATAATGTGTCCGAATCGTTAAAGGATAGATTATAGAACACTTATGATGTCCTTTCTGAAAGGAGTTGCTTTCAATCTTTTATCAGTTTATGCTGCATATTCGACGTAATCAAACTCGAACTTAAATGTCTCCATACTAAGAAATCATTGTTAAAATTTTGTCATTCGGAACCTAAAGACATCTGTAAATCTTTTAAAGCAGAAATATGGCAGTAAAAGGTCAAAATTCCGTTCATAGATGACTGTTGAAGATATCACAATGTAGCTAGAATCAATTTTTCTGAAATAGCCAATATCGGAAGTCATTCCTAGGGCATTTTAAACCAATTGTACCCCCGATTGCTTCCACTTTTAGTTGCTCATTTAGCACAAAATCTTTTTCTTCTTGCGATTTTATATGTCCCAGCCTATCTCCGGGTCTTTCAGTATCAGCTCTCTCCAAACTCTTTCTTCTAACTTCACACCCTTTAAGAGTCTTCTAACAAATAAGCTGCTCCTTTGTTTCTTAGCAATATTTCTACACCACAGCATTTCTATACGCATTTTATGCTTTCCGTCTACGTTGTTAAGACTGACCAGAAGTCTAAGGACGGCATAACATAATCGTCATGTTTCAAAGGATACGAAAGGAAAGGAATTTCTTAAAGAGAATTTTTCAAATACGATTTCGTCTGCATATGTATTGTTTATTTATTTTTCATTTTGCATTAAAATATTTTTGATTTATATTGCTTTAAACCATATCAGCTTTTGAACGGCTATCCCCCTTCGCTTCGCATCGGGGAGAAGTCTCCATACCATATTTCTGTTTTACTCGTAAAGCTGTTTCATGTGCTCCGTTGTCAGTTTAAATGCAATTTATAAAATCCAACTATCGTTGTAAATGCTGCACACATTAGACGAATGAAAACTACAAATTTTCATTTACTTACTATAAATGTTGTTTATATGTTCTGCATGTATGTATGTATGTATGCACGTGTGTACGTGCGTGTGCTGTTTATCGGTCGATAATTCAAAGAATTGAACTTTATATGTCCGTATGTATATGCATGTGTGGAGATATGTTTCGGGTATGTTTCTGATTGCGTTGCCGTAAACATGAAATGGTTTTGCTGAAATAATACTGATTGGATTTTTACATCCACACAAACACACACGCACACATACATTGTACACATTCAAATGCTGCATGTATGTGTTGCTGTTTAAATTTGACTTTTTGCATTAAAAAAATTTTCAATTCAGAGGCGCATTGATCATTTGAATGCGTTTGAATTTAGAAAAGGATTTTTTATTTGTTTTTTTTTCCCAGCAAACATTTGGAGTCCAAATGAGTCGTTTTGAATCCTTATTCGGAGTGCGAGCCTTCATAATGTGCTTGTGGAGGTGTCCTTTATGAGGCCGAAATCATATACCGATAGAGCCCATATTAGAGTCATATATTATGACTCCTTCCGCACTCATATTTATGAGCTTAAAAAGGCTTTTCCTCATATTTATGAGCTTAAAAAGGCTTAAAAGGCTTTGTTGTATGCTTGAAAAAAGTTTATTGATATGTGTGTGGGATTCGAACCTTGTAACTTTCGCTTTTTATGTTCATGAGCTCACCACGCATCGACACCTTGTTTGGCAAATCGAAATGCTTAGATTTTCTCGATAATAAGGGGCTCGGATTTTATTGCATTTATATATTTGAAGCATACTTTGTGGGGCAAAAAAAAATTTTCTTACCAACATTTTGCGAATAAGTTAATCGAATTTGAACGTCAAAACGCTTTTCTAAATTAAAAAAAAAAAAAATTCATATTAAAGTCAAAAATCGATTTGAAACTTAAATTTATATGAGCAAAACAAAATTCGTACTCCATAAAGTATGCTTCAAATTTTATTAAAGTCAACAAAATCCGAGCCCTGATTATAAGTTTAAAGTAAAATTAAATTTGATTTTTTTTATTTTCGTCATATTTCAGACTCATTT
This sequence comes from Chlorops oryzae, assembly GCA_020466095.1. Taxonomy (NCBI): domain Eukaryota; kingdom Metazoa; phylum Arthropoda; class Insecta; order Diptera; family Chloropidae; genus Chlorops; species Chlorops oryzae. Next base: position 13,645,376 of record CM035809.1, on the reverse strand, counting down.
CGGACTCATAAATATGAGCCTCATATTTTCTATATATTTTAGAATCATTTAGGAATCATAGTTCTGAGCACTCCGAATATGTTTGCTGGGTTTTCCCGTTGAATAGTTTTTCATTATACTGGATCGAATTCATTTTTTAGCGATAATTACTCGGCATTTTGATGATTAAAGAACCATATTCATTTGACTTTGCAGGGAATCGATTCTGAAGGTAGAAATTGATCTATTAAGTATCGCAGCACTCACGATAGATGTTGCATTGAAAGTGAATATTTTAGTACGAAACAAATAAGCTAACAAAATGGTGAGTTCAGAATAATTATATTGAGATTTCTTTAATAATTTGATGGATAACTTGGTAGAAAATATGAAAATTTCCTTTGAATGTATTTTAGCTGATAATGTTGATGCATTGATTTTACTCTCGTGACTTTGCCGAGAAAGGATGAATTGTTTTTATGATGATTTCCTGTTAATGTAACGTAAGGAAGCTATCCTGGCTTGTGTTGCCAGATAATTCTTTTATTTTCTATTTTCCTCCGTTAATACTATTTTTCATATGAACGACTGCCTTTTTTGACACTGTTGAATGCTGGATGCTCTCAAAAAAATGTTTTTTGTCCCGGATATTCAGGCAGAAAAATCCGTGTTAAATCTCTGAAGGATTTTAGATTGAAAACAAACCTTGATCGTGAAATGATCTTAATAAAAAAGTGCAAAGAAGGTCCGATTTTAAAAACTATCGATTAGTAAGGGAACTCACAACTTGCCATCTCTAGTGTTATGCGGAAAGTAGAAGGATATTGACGCATTAAAATTCAGCACGAATAGCGTTGAAACAATGAAGCTCATCAAAAATAATTTTTAAAATCAGTTTTAATTAAAATTTCTATGGAATTTTAATGAATTCATTGAAGAATTTCAAAAATTTTTTCCCCTCAATAAATTAATATGGTTTGCAAATATTCCGTAAAATATTTTTTTCCAAATAAAGTATTTAACGTTTATTGAATTTTCATCAAAAAAACCTTAAATAAAATTTGCAATGTATAAAATTATTGAACGTTTTTTTTTCTGTAGAAACTATATCTCGCCATTTTATCTCCTATTACAGTTAATTAATAAATTTTCCATCTTGTTTCGTCTGGCTGAGCTATCGTGTATGCTCTCTTGGGGCGGCCACACAATCGAACCTCTATCGGAGATGTGCTGTATATGGTTAAGATTATGTTGTCTACACACTCCTTATCAAACGTTGGGGTTTCCATGGATATTCCCTTCTAGTGATGATTACATGTATTGTATTTTAACGTTTATGTTCTGGCTTTTCCATTTGCTGTTGCTGTTGCTGTGCTGCAAATGTTTTGCCTTTTAGTTCATAACCAAAACGACATGAGTTTGCAATTAGGTTATTTTAATTTGCAACACAGTATAAGGTACTCAGTACTTGGCACATACAAACATTGGTATGCACATATGTAGAGGTGAATACAGTGGATTTTCGACCAAGCCAAGGGTTTTGATTTGTGTGATTTATGTACTCCTCAGCTGCGATGAACTTTTGGCAGTTGGAGAGACGATTAACATTCGAACTTTGAAATATTTAAATTTTACTTTGGCACCTTGCTGAGTTGCATGCTGGCATGAATGGAGTCGCTCATGTGCACATACATAGATACTTGCATATAAATTATACGAATGCTTACTTTCATAATTAAAATTCTATATTTGACCATTAAAGACAGATGCATGTTTGGGCATGTATCTATATGAGCAAATAACAATTGATATGATTGCGTTCAACTGTGCTGCTAATGTTTTTAGGTCGATGATGTTTAATGAAATATTTGGCAGGCAAGTTGAGTGGCTCTCACTGAACCATAAGTGACTAAAGAGTCGAAACCAACATGTTTCAGAAATTATTTGACAATTGAATCTCTCATGGGAGAATTCTTTTATGAAGGATGGTAATTTTCATAACGATTTGATTTCCCATTAATTGGGGCCTTGCATGAGCGAACAAAATTTGTCATCTTTCATGATTCCGAGTGCGAGATTTTACTTTAATAAGTATTGGATACATCAGTTATTTGGCCATGACAAGATCCAATGTTAAAATTTTGATATTTTTGACATTCACATTTTAACATCGACCAAATGGGGTAAAGAAAAAGGTCAATTTGAGGGTCTTAGATATTTTAGATAAATTGTAAATTTTCTGGCAAATGACATAGTTACAGTTAGTATAATTATCATCATGATTATCATCATTATCATCATCACTATCAAAATCACTACCACCATCATCATTATTATCACCATAGTAACAGTCATCATAATTTTCATCAGTAGATAGTTTCATCATCATCATCATCATCGTCACCATCGTTTCCATCATCATCGCCGTTTTCATCATTACATCATGTTTATCATTATCATCGTTATCAGATTATCATCATCATTATCATCATCATTATCATCTAAATTATCATCATGATAATCATCATTATCATAATTATCATCACTATCATAATCACCATCACAATCACCATCATCAACATTATTATCATCATGATTATCATCATTATCATTATTATGATTCTATCACTATCAAAATCACTACCACCATCATCATCATTATCACCATAGTAACAGTCATCATAATTGTCATCAGTAGATAATTTCATCATCATCATCATCGTCACCATCGTTTTCATCATCATCGTCATGTTCTTCATTATATCATGATTATAATTATCATAATTATCATCATCATTATCATCAAGATTATCATCATTATCATAATTATCATCACTATCACATATCACCATCACAATCACCATCATCAACATCATTATCATCATGATTATCATCATTATCATTATTATCATCTCTATCACTATCACCATCACAATCACCATCATGAGCATTACCACCACAGTTAAAGTCATCATAATATCATCATCATCAGTAATTTCATCACCATCATCATCATCACCATCCTTATGTACATCATCATCGACATCATCATTATCATCATCATCATAATCATTATCATCATAATCATCATCATAATCGTCATCATCATCACAATCAAATAAATCTTCTTCATCATCATTATAATAATAATTTTTACCATCATAGCCGTAATCACCCTAACCATTATCATTTAAATCGTCATCATTATAATCAATAAGTAATTATAATCATCATAGTCAGTATTATCACAGTAGTATTAATAATCTTTATCACAATTATTGTCACAATCACAATTATCATCATCATCCAAACAATCACTTTTGTAAACATCATAGTCTCCATCATTATCATCTTTATAAGAATAATCATTAGCGTGATCACGATCATTATATTGACCACAATAATTATCATCGCTTATCACAAGACAGTTAAGACCAAGGTCCTGGGTCTGTTCCATTTTTATATGCTACAAATTGCCCATTTGAGAGCTGAGGGACCAATTGCCTTAAGCTAATCTCGTGTCGTCACTACATTTGACGTAGCTTTTCCAAGCAATTTAAAAAATCGATGGAAGATCAACCAAATAAATTCCGGGATTGATCATGCCAAAGTGCTAATGAATCATTCTATTATGCAACATAAACAACCCATTTAAAGTATTCCCACAACAAAAACAAATTATTGGTACACGATTCATTGCACTCAATCCCACGATGCGTTTGACGACCCATTCCGCAATCGTCACTTTGTTCCAAAGCCAAGTTGGCACAGCTTGTGTTATCTGTGCGCTATGTTCATGTTTATGGCATTAAAAGTGGAACGTTTTTCTCTTTCTACCAAAGTTCCTTCTATTCCGTCGAGCATTCTCGTTCTTTAATGCGTAAAACGGCAAACGTTTCCACACAATTGCAACACATGGCACACGCACACACAAACACACATGCACATGCACAACAGGACAATACGACCATATACGGTACGGAGGCGTCCTTTTATTACGACTATACGACCAAACGTTGGTTAGTCGGACTGACCCGAACCCAAGTGCAGTTTGGATGCTCTTCAACTAAATGCTTCTGCTTTCCCACCGAACACCGACGACCGACAACCGACGACCGACCGCAAACTGCAATTCCCAATGTTCGTCCTACTCTTTCGATAGTCGTGGGTTCATGTAATTCAGGAGCAACCGTTAAAGTCAGTAAAGAAAATTAGCATAATTTCAAGCACCATTTCTTTTCACTCTTTTATGGCTCTCTTTTATTTTTACTGTGTTCTTTTTTTTCCATTGCTGTCATGGTCTTTTGTTGAACTCAAGATAAGAAAGAAATTAAGCGCTCCGCTTCGCAGGGTAACATGCGTGGAAAATTGCTGTGGTCAAGGATTCGGAGGCAATTGTGCGCGAGCGTGTTTCACTTAAATACACGTTCTCCCCTGTGTAATCTGCGATGCGGTTTTCGGATATTATGAACTTATTGCACTCCTTTGCAATATTAAAGTATATGTTAACCCAAAAATGCTGAAGCACACAACGAGAAATGCTCTCGTGATTTGCGATTTTAAATTTTTTGTAGCATGCTGTTGGTGGAGTGTTTTGAGTAGAAAGATTTGTACCTATTTGCTTGTTTTTTTTTTTCCGCTATTAATGGGACCGATGCGAGTTGAGACTGGTGAATAAATTGTTCATTCTGATGGGCATGTGTACTGCGATTAGGTAGTCCCGGGTGAAAAACACTGGAATTTATGTTACTGCTCGGGGAAAATTATATGCAAATGTTTGTAGAGAAAATTTTTGATTATGAAAAATAATTTTTTATGATAACATGGGTGTAGTTTTAAGAGGTTTTGAGGAGTAGTTAAGGCTTAAGAGCAAAATATTTGATGGTGCGTTCTATAATGACCCACGTAGTAAAATAAAGCGTGCTATTAAAGTGGTGTTAAAGTTAAGTTTTCCAAGGACCCAATTTTGTTAAAGGGACCAAAAACCCCCGCTCTTCTTCAATCTCCCTTTCTCCTTCTCTCGCTCTTCTTCACTCTCCCTTTCTACTTCTCTCGTTAGTCTTCACTGTCCCTCTCCCTTTCTTTCGCTCTTCTTCACTCTTTTTCTTTCTCTCTTTCTCTTTCTTTTCTCTCTTTCTCTTTCTCTCTTTCTCTCTTTCTCTTTCTCTCTCTCTCTTTCACTCCCTTTCTATTTCACTATTTTTCTCTTTCTCTTTGACTCCCTTTCTATTTGATTCCCTTTCTATTTGACTCTTTTTCTTTTACTCTCTTTTTCTCTTTTTGTTTCTCTTTCTCTTTCTCTTTCTCTTTTTCTTTCTCTTTCTCTTTCTCTTTCTCTTTCTCTTTCTCTTTCTCTTTCTCTTTCTCTTTCTCTTTCTCTTTCTTCTTTTCTCTTTCTCTTTCTCTTTCTCTTTCTCTTTCTCTTTCTCTTTCTCTTTCACTCTCTTTTTCTTTCACTCTCTTTCTCTTTCACTCTCTTTCTCTTTCACTCTCTTTCTCTTTCACTCTCTTTTTCTTTCATCTCTCTTTTCTCTTTCACTCTCTTTTTCTTTCACTCTCTTTTTCTTTCACTCTCTTTCTCTTTCACTCTCTTTCTCTTTCATCTCTCTTTTTCACTCTCTTTGTCTTTCACTCTCTTTTTCTTTCACTCTCTTTCACTTTCACTTTCATTCATCTCTTTCATCATCTCTTTACTCCATTCTTTTCACTCTCTTTCACTTTGACTCTCTTTCTCTTTCACTCCATTTCTCTTTCTCTTCTCTTTCATCTCTTTCTCACTCTTTCTCTCTCTCTCTCTCTCTCTCTCTCTCTCTCTCTTACTCTCTCTCACTCCCACTCCCACTCTGTTCCAGCTTACTCAGTTCAGGTTATAGAAAAGTTAACTAAGAGAAGTTTGATGCTTGGTTTTAAGTCCAAGTATGTACCTACCCAATTATGAACTTTTGGACCAAATCCCTTCTATTCATGTCATTCAAATTCTTTCTACTCAATGGTTTGAAAAAAAAAAAAAAAAATAAATAAATAAAAAACTGACTGCTTTTCATTGACTCTAATTGACATTTAAATCTTAAAAAGTTTTATAAGCACACAAAAATTCTTCTTTTTGACTCAGAAACGTATACACTACCTCTGAGTCAACGGCACCCACAGAAATACACAACGTCTGTCGTCTAAACAGCAACATACATAAGTATCTTCCATTTGTAACATAGCTCTCACTAATTGACTTAAGTTAAAAAGTTTCCATAACAACAGACAAATGATATCAAATTAAAATAAAGTAGTTAAAAAAAAATTCCCCAACTCCGGACCACATCAAGTTGCAATGCAGCATACAATATGTGAATTTTCAACATGTTTGTACAGGCGAGAGTAAACATTGGACGAATCCTTTTGCATACAATTATTCATCCTACTCATCCAGGTGGATGTTGCGTTTTAGTCCTAATGAAAAAGTTGGTAAATACGCTTCCTGCATTGCAGTCTCTCATTATTTATTTTTATTTCCAAAAAATTCGTTGCAATGAAAATAGGATGTCGGTTCCGAGATTGTTGAAAAAAAAAGGGGGGAAGGGGCATTAAAGTTGATCAAATACGATTGTTAAAGCAGGGTTCTTCGAAAAATGAGCCCAAAAAAGGGGTCGTAAAATCACAAGAGTTGTGCATAGGCGTGTCCCAAAATTTGTCATACACCTTAGACCAATACGGTGTTTTTAGAGACCATTTTGAGGGGTTTTTTCGTAATCCTACGTTGCTTAGCTATTACTCAGGACCCTCGTTACATCCTACTACTTATAGTATATTAACCCTCAAAGTGGGCATTAAAAATGTCAGAATCCCTGTGAGATTCGGGGCCACCTTCCTCATAAGAAGCCGTCTTAATACTAGGCAGAGTTGCACACTCCAGTTCTGGACCTTCTGGTCCCCATTGTACCATGCTTAAAAAGTTTTTAGGTCATATGGCATTTTTCGAAGAATGCAAAGCAAGGTTATGCAAGAATTGGCATACCAAAAGAACTGGAGATTTTCTTTATTAATAGGGATCTGGAAGGGGATGTAGTGTACCAACCTTTTTCTAAAATAGGAATGCAAAAATATGTCTTTCTCTTTATCTTTGATACCATTCTAATACTCCCAGTTCCGGTTGCTGAAGGTAACAGTCTTCAATAGGTCACCCAGAAGTGCCGAAAAAACTCATTTGAAAAAGATCTTAAAGTTTCCGAACAGAACTAAGCCGGCTATCAATTTAATGCTCCCTTGTTTTTCTTTCTTGTGGATATTCTGAATATCAATTTTAATTCCAAGAAGGGAAGCAAAAAACAAAAAAAAAAAATGTTTATCATAGAAACACCAGCTGAGGAAATCCGTGCCTATGCGCAGCTCTGTAACAATACCCATGGTGAAACGCGCTTGAACTTCCTTCGCAATTGTATGGCCAAGAAGGGATTTTTTCAATTCACACAATTCTTGGAATTGCAATGCGTCAAGGAAATGTCATCGAGCAATGACGAAAGACAATCCAAAGCCTTCTCTACATTGGAACTTTTCACGTTCGGTACATTGTCGAACTATTTTGAATATCCCGAAAGGTATTGGCAATTGACTCCGAAACTTTTGAAAAAGTTGCGTCATTTAACGATTATCTCTATGGCCTGTGAGAATCCAATTCTAACATTTGATGTGATTATGAAGGGTCTACACCTTGACGCATATGGCGATGTTATTCAATGTGTTCGTCAGGCGATTTGTGATCATGCCATACAGGCGACCATCAATGATAAGACGTTCACCGTGAAAATTCATTCGGTCTTTGCGCGTTGTGAATCGGTACCGAAATCGGATGTTTCGAATTCTGGTTCCGAATCGAATGACGATAATGATGAAGTAGACTCCGATAGGTCAACCATAGACTCTGAAACTGGCAATGAAGTTGAAAGTGATAGTGAAATCGATCTTGAATTTGAGAATGAAATGAATGGGACTGAAATGAGTGATGAAGTCGAAGCGGAGTTCAATGGTGATGTCTAGTGAATTTTCTTGTAGCCGCTAGGATTAAATTATTCTATTAAAATGGGTTTCAAGAATTATCGAGAAAGGTGTTTCGAAAGACGATTGGGAAGAGTAAGGATTGAAAAATTTCTGTTGAGAAATTTGCAGAGTAAAATCCTTGAGGGTATTGACGCCCCCAATTGAGGGGGTATGCAGTTCTAAAAATAAAAATTTTGTACACCTTTTTTCATATCCCAGATTTGGGATAAATACCATATACAAAAGAACATGCGTATTAATATGAAAGGATCAATTTGATATAATCGAAAAACAGGCAAACTTTCTCTTTCAGAATGAGTGCTCTTTCGGATTGTTACAGATTTTTTTAGGGCAACAAATAACTTGAATTGGGTGTCTTTATTCTGACTCTAAATGCCTTTAAAGTGCTCACATAAAAATCTATTATTTTCAATATTACCCAACAATGCAGAGTGAGTGAAAAGAGGACGGAGGTTAAAGATGTACTCTCTCTGGGTTTAGACTCCATTAAGGATTCCCTAAGAGTCGAAAGAATTTCTTTCAATGAAGACTAACCAACATTTTGGCCGTAGTCTAGCGAATTAAGTCTTTCTGTATTTGCATAAAATTTTTTTTAAAAATTTTTATTGCCTTGGGATCTATAGGCAATACAAAAAAGTATAAAAAACGTTATATCAGGATTTTTGCAATGTTGCCCGAACAGACAATTTTTCATGATTTTTAAAAAGAGCGTGCTAAACCATTGGGAGGCACTAATAAGATTTTAAGTTAAATTCTTAATAAGTATACTGTAATCTCTGCCACCACATTTTCAATTTATTTGGAAGCTATGAGGCTTAGAATACGCTCAATATCTAGGAGTTTATTGACAAATTTGCAAAAAGTCGCGATTTTGTACAAAACATTTAAATATGAGTTATATATAATTGTGATAGATAGAAATTTATTGAACAGAGAGATACAGCCTAATAATGGTAATTGTGAATTCTCGAGCCAATTTTTTGACATGTTTATTTACAAAAAAAGTAGAGGTGACTAGACATACCTAAGTATGAGGAGTTGTTATACTCACCGAGCACTTTCAAAAACAGTCGTCAAATTTTTGTTTACAAAACATGACCTCTAAAATATCGCACAGTGTAATATTTTACATGAACTTTTCTGACAGTTTCAATACAAATTTCTATTGAAACTAGCAGAAAAGTTCGCGTGAAATATTATTTAAAATATGGGTGAATATCTCTGAGGCCTTCTTACTGCTTTCTCTTTCCATTTTCACCAAATTAAAAGGGGCCCTGGAAAAAATCTTCCCATCCAATCCTGAAATTCTTCTCTTCAGGCCTGATACCAACAGAAGAAAGCACAATCATTACGCGGGGAAAAAAAATTTATCTTTCCTCCAAAAATTTCATACAATTTTACTCACAAATAAATAAAAATAAAAAATCTTAAGCCGATTTATGCAGCAAATGAGTCATTTAATAAAATATAAAAATTCTTTTTTTTATGATTCTTGTTAAAACAAGATGACGAAAAATAAATATTCGCTTCTACATGTCTCACATCTCATCATTATCTTTGTGGGTATCATTTTCTGGTATCCTTTTGTCTCGGCTCATTTAGATTTTTGCTCTTAACTTGATTTGACTTTTATAGCGTACAAGAAAATGGATTCACTCGATTTCGCTTTACTGGTTTGACTTTTACTTCTTCTTGTATCGATGGCAGGTAGAGTAATGGAAATTTCATCTCGATACCCAATGAACTTTGTGTTCAAGCGAATATTCTATTCGTTCATCCGAGTGTAACGTCTCGAACTGATTGAACAAAGACGATAGAAGGTATGCGTAGATATGATCGGTGTTATTACACCAGTAAATTGGATTAAGCTCTGTGTATATTATGTATTACTGTACTGTACTGTGTTTTTTTCTCTTTTTTTGTAAACATATCGATATATGTATGTGCATTGAAAAGACTCGTTTTCAATGTCTTCTTTTTAAAAGAAAGGGTAGTAAGAATAAATTGATTAAAAGACTTTTGTGAAAGGATCCAATTTAAGGTTGTATTGCTTTCTTACTCATTTGGGTTCCATATTTTGTGCTAAGGACCTAAGAAAAGTACAATTTGTAATGGAAATATTACTTCCGATTTCAAGGTTGCATACGAGGACTTTTGCCCACATTAAGGAACTTTTGGAGTTTATTTTCAAAGGGCAACATTCCCCCATCACCCAAAAAGGTGTTTTTCGTGATAGCGAAAAAATCGTAGCAACACTGGTTGCATATATTATATAATTCTCATTTGGTTTATAACGTCGATCATATAATATTAATTGTCAGAACCAGGATAGAAAATTTGGGACAATATATCGGCAGCCATCGAAATATCAAAATTTATTGCATGTAAAAATATAAGACATATTTTATATAAAATTGAAACTGTGGCAAAACAAAAAAGAGTATAAAAATATCGATAAATATAATTTATCGATATATCAGAAGAAAAAAATCGATCTAAGATTTATCGTGAAACAATAATTTTCAATGTATCATAACGAAACTTTCGCGATATCCGATAAATAGAGGCTTTTTCCCCATCCCCAGCAAGAACTTTAAATCATTTCCAAGTCCCAGTAACAAATTCAACGAAAGCCCGGTCGAGTTACAAATAGGGGTAAGGGTCGCAAATTGAAGTAAATATGATCAGTGATGCCCATTTGAGAGATATTCTCCATTTTGGGGAGTTATTTTACTTTAAAAAACCAGCTTAAAGGTCTAAAAGGGTGTTTTTGTTGACGTTATTCTATTAAAAAAAAAAAAAAATTAAAGAAAATATGTAAAAAAAATATTGAAATAACTGTTATTCATTTTTCTTATAATTCTCACTTGGTTTATACTTTTGCCAAACTGTCGCTTGGCCTGTCGCTGTTTGTATCACTCCAGTAGGAAGAGTGGGATTTTCAGTTTAACGCCGACTCTGAACGGTAAAAGGAGTTTTCTTTCTTGTAAAATATTTATTTCAAGCTCCGAAAAGGATTTTTTTGATAGTATTTTCCGAAAGAAAACCTAGCAAAAGAGATTTTTCAAAGTCCCCGATAGAAAAATATTTGCCAAAATATTGACACAATTGTTCGTTCATGGACCAGTGATGCCAAATCGAGGGTTTTTGCAGTTTGAGATTTTTTTGATTTTACTTTTATTCAAAAACCACTTCAAATGTCTACAAGGGATTTCCCCCATCATTTTTCTATTTTTGCTTCAAATATCAGAGGAAAAAGTGTCACCAACATACTGACAACACTGCCATGGATCGTAGGATATAATTTTTTTATTGAAGCCAATTGTCTTTTGTTTTTCTTTTATGATATTCTTGTCTATCTGGCTGTCTAGTTATCTCACAGTCAATAAGCAACGTTACCAACAGTTACGTGAGGTTGTTGTTCCCCATCATCGTAGAAAATTCCATTCCAATACTACCCACTCATGCAGGTACCTACTTACAAATGTTGCCTCCTTGTGAAAGATGCAATGCGAGGTCCTTGAAGCAGTTGCTCCATTCATTATTAGTTTGTTTTTTATTCGAAAAATCTATTCAAGCAGAGAATATTCGTACATCGACTGACTGAGGACCCATTGTATGTATGATCGTAATGATGTCTGCATTCCTCCAGTGCGCTCGTATGTGGCTCGTGTACTTTGTTGCCTGATGCTTTTGTGCTACCGCATTCATTAACTTGCATCAATCTAAGAACTGTGATGTCTTAAATGCACTTAATGCTAATTAAAATCTCTTGGTTAATTTAAATGTTAGTGCAGCAGCATTTCTTAGTTTCATTACGACTCTTACATTGCACGAACGTTGTTGGCTGTTGGCTTTGGCGACATAAATTAAACGTTTTCCTGTGCAGCGCTGTGACCTCGCTTCCTTGCCTGTTGCAAGTTACAACTTTGACTCCATCGTCGCTTGTGGTTTCCTTTTACATTCGTTCCTTTTTTTTACTTTCCTTTCTATTCCTTTCCTTTCCTTTCCTTTCCATTCCTTTTTGGTTTTTTTGTCTTCTTTGTGTTTTCACATTGACATCAAAAAATTTCCCTTTTTGCTTACTGACTGTTTTGCAACTTTTTGAAAACGTTTTCTGTCATTATTCTTTTTGCCTTTCTCTACCTCGCTCTCTACTTCTCTCTTTCACTGTCCCGTTCTTTCTCTCTTTCTCGGTTCCTTTTTGCCTCCTTGCCTTTTAGAATTCGTTGGGTACTTATACGCAATTATCACTAATTGTAGAACATGGTAGAAAAGTTTCGGGTTAAGTGGTTTGTAGCTGCACAGTGACGCTACGACGAGTTCAGCTTTGGTTCAATGATAAACATGAGAAGCACGAGTGGAAAATTTGCGACCCCGTTTTTCCCCCTCCTATCATCATGTTGTATGTCTAATTTCATGCGTCAAAGATAGTTTTCATTCGGATGTGTCGAGTAAATTATTGAATAGAATAATATATTAAAAAATATATATTTTTTTTGAATGGTATTTATTGTGGCTTTGGTAAGGTACAGTGAAGTCCATAATGAGTGGTCACGTGCTGCTTACTGCGTTAGTTCAGCTGGCTCTTTTTATACCCGACACACTCTGTGTCGAGGGTATATTGCGTTTGTTGGGTTGTGTGTAACACCCAGAACCAGTCGAGATAGACCATACAAAATGTATATAGAAATGATCAGCGTCACCAAGAGATTCGATTTAGACATGTCCGTCTGTCTGTCTGTCTGTCTGTCTGTCTGTCTGTCTGTCTGTCTGTCTGTCTGTCTGTCTGTCTGTCTGTCTGTCTGTCTGTCTGTCTGTCTGTCTGTCTGTCCGTCTGTCTGTCTGTCTGTCCGTCTGTCTGTCCGTCTGTCTGTATACAGTTATCTTATCGAAGGAGTTGAGCTATCTTGACAAAATTTGGTATGCGTGCTCACGGGGACATGAGTAAGAACAAGTTCGAGAATGGACCCGATCGGACCATTTTTAGTGGTACCTCCAGTACTAGGGTCTGTTATGAAAATCAAAAAAACTGCTCTAAAACCTGAGTTTTTCAAGATATTTTGATGAAACTTGGTATTTGAACATGTTTAAAGGCAAGTAATATGATTTCAAAAAATTTGAAAACTGGGCGTGGCATAAGGGCGTTTTTCGAAAATTGTCTCCCACACCCGAAATACAAATGGGATTTGAACGAAAGTTGGCACGTATGCTTCCTTGATAGCCATAAACCTCCTCCCCAAAATTTTTTTCGATAGAACCATTATTAAGGGTACCTCTAGTACTAGGGTCTGTCACAAAAATCCCAAAAATGCCTGAAAAGCGGACTTTATTGAAATATTTCAATGAAACTTAGAATTTAAGCGTATATATAAGGGTCCGATTAGAATTTCAAAAAAATTGAACAATTGGGCGTGGCAAATGGGCGGTTTTTATAAAGAAATTAAACAAAAGTCGGTATATGGGCCCAATATGTCCTTAAACACCTCTTGATATTAAAAATTATTCGAACATAAGTGTCTATGTCGGGTATTCTATTGTCAGGCTCGCCTGACTATAACACCCTTACTTGTTTATGTTAATTTTGGCTTTAATTTTGTTTTTTTGTTAATTCTTTTGAAAATAATAGGGAACTACTGGTTTTCTATTGATGCAGAAAATTGTTTTAATTTCGCCGGCTCCCTTTTTAGAGCTAAAGAGTTCAAGATTCATTCTATTATGGAGCTCACTCATACCTATTGACGTCAACAATTTTCAGACAACTCTCCTTGAAGTCTCAAAAGCAATTTTTATTAGTAGAACGAATCAACAAAATGCTTTGTTTTTAAATGGAATATTTTGCACGATTTTGATTAGAGACAATATCTACTTAAAAACAAAAATTGATTCCCCATATCATTATTTAAAAAAATTATGAATTAATGACTTTTTAATTATTCTTACATGACCCGAACAATTTAATAATACACTGCAAATATTGGCATGTTTGCCTTAAGTATTCAATTTTTTGGAGTTGTCCTTACAAATAATCGAATATAATCTTCTAGTAATTTAGCAAGGGAATTCTCCTTTTTATTTTATTTTCCTTTCTTATTTTAAAAGATTTTATTTACTTTGAGATTGTAGTCTTGCAAGAGATTCCGTATCTTATCATGAGTAAAATAAATGCGATAAAGTTGTATAATTATGTACTTTGAGTGTAGAAAATTTCAACTAGAAATACCTGCTACCTCTTGCCGACAGTTAATCTAGATTCTAGTGGTATGAGGTGTTAAGGGTATTTAAAAATACTGCTCGTTTTTCTAAATTGAAATTTAAACACATAGCTTTACTAACTAGAAATTTACTTATATTATGTATGTGGTAAGGGAACCTTAAGCGTACTGTCACTTAGAGTGGACCAATTGAATGCTATATTATGACAGTTGAAATGTCAAACTAACATCACAGCCAACTTCACTGCTAACGTCAACAGTAAGTGGTAAAGCTTCCAGCTGAGCACACGTGTTTTTGTTGTGTCGTGACATAACGCCTGGACTTAGGCCCACGGGCCTTTTGAAGAAAAAAATTTTTTTGCTTTATGTCTTTCTTTAAATTAAAAAATTACTTGTTCTTATATATATTTTATATTATTTTCTATTTTTTGATTCATATAAAAGTTACATTTCAGTAACACGCGGAAATAGAAAGGGATTGGACCCTTGGAAGGCCAAAAGTTTTCTGCTTAAAAGTTGCAGTTAGCCGTGCCATAACCCTCTGCGAGTAACTGAACTGTATTTTTTTTATCACAAAGCTTTAAGTCCTTGTGCACTTTAAACGCAAAAGGACTGCAAATTTTTACCCTATTTTTGGCCCTGTCAAGGAGTCATCTTTGCTTTTCGATGTAATTTATTTAAGTAATAACCGCTTAGGGCCTCAAAACAAATAAAAAATTAAGAAAGATTACATACTGTAAATTATTTTTCATTTTTAAATGCGTGACGCTATAGAACATTTTTATGTGGTCTATTACGTTTCTCTGACGACATTACCAAATAATTTGGTCTTATGTCCGAGAAAATGTGGCGCTATGTCCTTCTTGTTTCGGACATAACAAACCCAATTTGGCCTTAATCCGCCATAGCCTCACTTAAGGCCGTGGGCCGTAAGTCCATGGGCGTTATGTTCACGGCACCCAATACTTGTTAAACTTAAAAATTATATTTCTTTTTAGTTTGGGCATTGAACTTAATGGTTGAAAATAATTTGGAATTTTAATTAGATGTTGGAATAAGTTTTGGTGGCTCACTTGAAGATCGTACGATTCACCTTGAGTGGACCACTGCTTGCAACCTTGAGTGGACTGTCAAAAATGTTCATAATTTATATAAATTTAGCATGTTTATGGATATGAAAAGACGTTGGAACAGTGTTAACTAGTTTCATGAACTTTATTACATTTTTGGTGATTTTTAAATAGCATTTTGGCATGTCTTCGAGTAGTAAATCAGTATCAAAGGCTCTTTTTTACATGCAAACATTGTGACTCGGAATAATGACACTGAATCCGATGCTGCGTAGCCACAAGTTTTGTAATGGTTGAAATTAATTCGATTGCCTTTCAAGAAAAGTTCAAAAACATTTGAAGTTATATGGTTTTTTGGACTTTCGACCATTTATTTCAAAATTTTCTTTGGATGGTCCACTCTAGGTTGCATTTTTAACACAGAAAAAATTTTCCCTTTTTTTCAAAATCAAATAGTTTTTTTTACAATCAACATTTTGAAAATCTGCTACCGGTGCATTCCACAGAAAATTATTCTTTTGTCCCGTACAAACAGACAAAAACTAATGTAATCACTGAAAATTTTTGGAAAGGGCAACTTATAACCTGTCAAGTATCTTAATATGAGTACATTAAAATAATCTATTTCATCCAATTAAACACTTAAACATAAAAAACATCAGGAATATTTTTTGTCCTGTACGTGGAATGATCCTACCACGGAAGTTGCCTAGTAATATCGATTAACGAATGGTATATAAAAACCACGGTTAACCTTCTTCAGCAGACTTTTATATAAAATTTTGCTTAGGGGGTCTATAATAGGTGACATTACCCCATAATTTATGATAGATTCATGTATATTTTTCTATTACCTTTATGTATTTTTTCTTACATGGTAATCATATAGCAATGTTTTGTCATATTCACATTTCTAGGACACTCCCGGGCTTCCTTAAGGGGGCTTTTAAATTCGTTATCGATTCTGGCCGAAACAGGCGAAGTGCATTCCTTTAGTCGAACTTTGTATGATACCAATTGGGTCCCAATAACGGGCCTGTACACTGTACATTTCATATATTTTTCACTTGTGATAGCTATTACTTTCATTTTCAGCTGCTTTTCAAAATTTCTCGAACCCTTTTTTCTCTCTCTCAGATCCCTTCGTCAAAAGTATACACAGCAATAAATTTATGATAAATTTTAGAAAAGCCAAGTAGGTGACACGTTGATAATGCCTCATAAAGTCAAAGCAACAGCTTCAATCAACCAACGTCAGTGTCAGATTGAGTGATAGTGTTTCATAGTGACAGACCGAGAGATGGCAAGACATCCGCAGATATAAGACACCCAGAGACATTGCAAAAGCCATCTCTCGATTCACGTACAAAAATCAAAATCTCTAAATGATTTACTGCAGGTACTCGTACATATATGTATACCTACACTGTATGCCGTATGCGAATTTACCACTTAAATAAGCAAATCACGTACGCCTTCATGCCGACAGTGTAAGTGAAAACTTTCACGAAAATGTATGGAAAACAGACACTCAAGTGCAGTTTCAATAGTCATTCAAATGAGTTAAGGCAATTGCGTAAGACATCAAGCATCAAATGGTGTAACGTTGAAATCTTCATCCTTCGGTATCGTCGTGTCAAGATTTCAGAACGTCTACGGGTTGATGTATATACGTTTTACGGCAACTTTATATACTTTATGCATGGATGAACTTTAAAAGTTATTTTAAATTAATTTCGAACTATGGTCGTGTGATATTTTTTCATACATATCCCAGGATTGTTTGTTAATATTCGAAAAAAAATCAATTTAACTAGAAAAAAATTTCATTCAATTTGACGCGGTCCTTTGTATTGTGATCGCATACAAAAAAGTTTTTTCACACCATTTTGGCACTTGAAACATTGTTTTAACAATTGCACAAAAGGGTTACCTATTGTTTCTAGATTGTTTCGTATATCTTTCTATATTCACATGTTTGTCATGAATGTAAAATCGCGATGAAAGGCTCCAAAAAGTGGCAAAACAAATCGATTATAATGGAAATTTGGCCAGGCAGAAATGGCGGATCCATGATGGATTCTTTTTACTTATTGGAAAATATAAAAAAACACCCAATTCTGTTTTTATCTCCCCGCATAGCACGTAGAAACCGATATTCAGCTGTGGCTGCTGAACTTCTCAAGTTGATACAGCTGAATAGCGGTTTTTGCGTGCTTGGCGCGTGGGTCGCGCTGGTTTCTACACCGCTATTAAGTCGTTAGTTTTGGAGATCTCATATTGTTTAAGATGTCATTTTATAGAAAAAAAGCTCAGCTTTCGTTTTAAATTATTTAAAAAATATAAAAAATGTCGCATTGGGCGGAAAATTGCTTATAAAAATAAAAACCGTTTTTTTTTTGCATCGAAAATAATTTCTGCGGATTGTAATATTTTTTTTCGGAAAGACCAGACAAAAATCTATAAAAATCCATTATCACATGTTTTTCGTTTTCCAATTTGCGAGATGTAGAATTTTTTGCATACAAAAAGCCTGTATCTACCCTGCAGGAAACCTGTCGGCACATGATCCAATGTCTACAATGAGTCAATAGGTATAGTTCATCTCTGTCGACCATGAGCATGCGTTCTCGCCTAGCAGTCTGAAGGTTCCCGGTTCAAACCACAGCGAAGGCGGATGAAAATGTGAAAAAGTGATGTATAAAAATAATTTAATCTATTCTTCCGGCTTAAGGTCAATGGATTTCTGTTATGACAACTAATTTAAAAATAATTTAAAATAAAACAATTCTTACGCTCAGGGATGAAAAAGAAAATTATATGCATAAAAGTCTTTCAAAAAATTATGTCTTGGATTGAAAAAATTGTTACCATAAATATTTTTCCCGAAAGCTTTTTGGTTTTTAAACTTTTATTTACTTTAAAAAAAATAAATAAATAAAAAAAATAAACAAAAAAAAAAATCCAGTGCTCGCGCGAGATTCGAACCCGCGATCTTCAGAGCTCAAGGCAAGCACTCAACGCATTGAGCCACCATAGGCACATGAATGGCTCTTGCTATTGCCGTACTAAAATAAATGCAAATCATAATGGTTCCCTCGTCAATAGCATGTCTATTGTTTGTCTCCACTATTGGTGGTTTTGCAATGACAAGCAATTTTAATTGTCTATAGCGGTTTGCATTGCGAAGGGCATAATTGGTCAGTAGTACTGTTGACGCGGACAGTAGAAAAAGAGTATAGATTCACTACTGTCATTTCCTGCAGGGTAGGCACCCGGTTAATATTTCCCCTCCTACTTTTGCACAATTCATGTACTCTCAAAGCGCAACATTTCCACCAAGTTTCATCGAAATCCCAGCTATGAAGTTTTTTGAGCGGGTACACTTGACGTGAAATGCCCCAGAAGTACTTTCAAGGGTTAAGGGAAGGGATATGCAATCAGTGCATCCCATGAAATTCTGTATTAAATCCATAAATTTATCAATTTATTTAAATACTTAATTATCATGATTTAATGAGAAGAATATACATATGTCAATATAATATCTAATTAATAAATTTTCCGCACTGTTATTTACTTAGACAATTTTATAATTGCTTTTATCAGCGTTCCTCCTCCACATTATTTTGTATTCAAGCTACAGTTTGCGAAATTGTCGATTATTGGTCTTTGATGTCGCATGATTTTTGTTTTTTCTCCCACTTTTTTCGTTTCGTTTCGAAAAAGGAGAAGAGAAATTAAATTACAAGAATAAGTTCATTGCCACGTTCCGCGATCCGTTCCGTACGTTTGCTTTTAACAGTTAACTGAGATACTTTTCCATTAGATTGGAGACGAAGAAATGGCAGTAATCGTGAAAAGAAAAAGTAATTAGTTTAGAATATTTATACAGGAAGTATAAAATACTCATACGCTTTTAAACGAATGTAAGAATGCATGTGTGCGTGTGTGTGTGTGTGTGTGTTCGTCGTCTACACTCCACGCTTGGTAACGAGGATAATCATTTAATTGACTGTGTGTATTTAATTACTCAGTTTTAATTATTCGAACGCACATGCAGCAACGACTCAAGCTTTCTTTCATTCTTTCAAAGCATTCGTTCGTCTCTGTATGTGTATTGAGTGCTTGCGTCTGGCTGTGTGTGTTCGTGTCCCGTCTGTTCCTGTGTGTTAGCTTGAGAGATTGTGTAGGTTTGAATTGCTCACTTCGGTACAAAAAAAAAAAAATGGAGAAAAAAAAAACAAATAAAACAAACAAAAGCACGTTCGTTTAAAGGAATAAATAAAAGAAAACGGAATACTTTCATGCGCTCGAGCATTGAGCATTAATTGCGTTTGAGGAATTTTTTACGGTATTGGGTTGGCATTTTTGTTAGAAAAACTTCTTTACAAAAAAAGGCTTTTTGTGAGAAATGATAAAGAAAATTGATGTTGAAAGTATTCTCAGCTCGATATAATTACAGGAAATTGAGATTTCAAGAGGATCATTTCATCCGGATTGAAAGGTATATTAAGACATATGGGAATATATTTTGATCTTTAAAGAGTCAACGCAAAAACGGGGGCTGTTAATGTTGACAGCTCGTTGTGGGTCTTGTGGAGAGTTAAACAAACGTTCAACAGGTAAACAGTGAAGGATTGAAGCGCCAGTTTTAGTAAGTGTTTTAATAGAAAAAATAATTTTTTTTAAAGTTTTTTTTTATTGTTTTTTGTTATTGTTTTTTTTAATTGATTTTTTTGAAATTGATTTTTTTTCTTATATTGGGTCTTTCTTTTAGGGGTCATCGAATGTTGCCAAAAAATTGACTACAGTTTTTTAAAGTGCTCGGTTTGTTTAGCAACTCCCTATACTTGTTTTAGTCAGATTGGCTAAATTTCCTTTTTAAAACGATCTCAAAAAGTTTGGCCGAGAATTAAGTTGCGCACTTAATTATGGCTATATCTCGTAACGCATTCAATATTTCTCTTTCCTTTGTATGAGAAAGTTTTAGCCTTGGACCCATTGAAAATAGTTGTAGTACTAACTGACCCAAAAAAACTTCGCCTCGCAGCTACAAAAAAAACCTTTATGGCCCATAGTTCCCAATCCAATAAAAATATTTAAAAATTTTTTTATATTTAAATATAGAAAAATTATTACTGAACAACTTCTTCAAGTACTCGAACTCTATCTGAGCGCTCCTTAATACCGTTTTGCCACCTTAAACCTGGAGAATTATTTTTACCAAAAATCAGACATAAAACTCACAATTCCCCTAGAAGTATGCTCGAAATTTTTAAACCCAACGTAAATGGTTTAGAACCGTGAAAATGATTTCGAATCCGTCCTGCACTGTGTTTTTCCTTTTTTTTTTTGGAATATATGCCAAGGAAAAAAATCCGTAAATCCCTTTTTGGCTTATATTGGACATCATTCCTATCGTTGCCTTGTCACCTTTTCGCGCCTCACTCGCTTGGGTCAAGTTAGCAGTAGCTGAAAGAATCATAAGGTGTAGAATTCAAAAGCTGAAAATAACCAAATGAAATTTCGCTTCGTCATCTTTTTGGCACTAATTGAATAAAGAGTGTAACGAATACTTTGGATATCCTATTAGGTGTAGACCAATGGTCAGTAGGTCATCTATGATTTCACATGTCCATCTTCTCTAAGCTGTAACTAAACAGCCAACCTAGAAGAATACCTAAGAGATATTCTTGTCTCTCTTAGCTTTTATCTTTCTTCTTCGTTATTTGCGTACAATATTTAAAACTCCTTTCGAACATTCTAACATTTTTAATGTTGCTGTGAAAATTTGTTGATCCCATACCACACGTAGACATAAATTTCTGTGCCTAAGCACTATCAACAATACTCCACTTTTCAATGAATCCCTCTTCTGACGACCGTTCAGAGTTTAGCCTTATAATCAAATTTTCTTCTTTGGCACAAAAGAGACTCACCTCATGAGAAATTCGTATGACTGGACGATGGACTATGACCATTATGGACTGGAACAATCTGTTGTCAAGAATCTAAAAAAAAGGTGATGATTTCACGAAAAAAGAGTTTTCGTTTCTCATCACATGTCGAAAGGGCCTCGAATTGAACGTAAGAATGTTCTCACATCCGATGAAAATTTCTACTGGGATATCGTTTTAGCTTAGACAATGACTTTTATAAATTGGAACTTGATGTCTTTTATAATTTGTACATGATATATGATATATAATATTTATCGTGGGCCTACGTATCTACATATCTGAGAGATATGATACTGCAGCAGGAACAGCAGGAACATCAGCAGCAGCAGCAGCCACAGGAGTAGGCAAAAAACCAAACCCTAAGTTGACAAATTGGTTTTAGATTCTTGTCACGTAATTCACATATACATTGACACATGCAATACTGCATGCAAGTGCGTGCGTGCCAATGTGTGTTATTAAATTTTAACAATATCAAGCGGCGTAAAATGGAAAAAATCTACAAAAAAAGAAAAGAAAATAAAATAAATAAAAACAAAAAAAGGAATGTCATTTATTATTTCGGTTTCGCTTGTCTTCGTCAGAGCGTTCGAATTTTCGTTCCATTTTCGTTTTCATTCTATGCGGCCCATTCTTATCTATGCCCGAGAGTTGAGCTAAAATTGTTTTTAAAAACGTTCCAAATCTCTTCCTTCGCTTTTCACAGCTGTAACCGAAGGATGTCACATACACATGTACAACAATAAAAAAAAAAAAAAGATGAAAAACAAATCCAAAGAGAAAACGTTGCTGTGGTGCTGAGCCGAAATAGACTGTGTTTATTTTGGTACGAAAGGGGGGTGGGTGGGACGGATTGTTGCGAGAGTGAAAGTGCTTTCCTTCAGGAATAACTCATAATAACGCGTTTTCTTTGCAATACGTTGATTTTTTCTGGGAATTTAAGGATATATATAGTTATATGGGGGGTTATATTATAGCTCAATCGTTGTGGCAGAGAATTAAATTTATGTACAGCTTTAACTTTTTTGTTCGGGAATGAAAATTGAAAGTATGCGGTGTATGTGAACGATTGTAATTACTTCTAGACCATTTCAGAGATTCTCTGGTGGATTTTGGTGGTTTGGGAGCCTTTTCATAATGGAAAGTACTGACAAAAAGGCATTTTTAAATTCCCCAAAGGGAAAATACGAAATACATGAACTTTGTAATTTAATGATTTATTTATAAATTCAAATGAGTGCAACTATGCATTACCAGGTAATTGAAATTGTATGGAGTAGAAGATTTTTGTTATATTTTCTACCAACAACTAACAAATTGGCATGTGCTTACAGTTTCAATTACAATGGTAATGCACGATTTTCCTAGGACATCGCTGTGCAAAAATTCAACGCTATCGTAATGGGTAGTTATGTTAAATGTTGAAATTTCTTTGCTTACCTTTTCCTGTTGGGTGTTTAAAGTGCTTTTTATTGTAAAAGAAAAACGAAAATGTTCTTAAAAATGAAAATAAAAACTGTCAAAGTGGCAGCTTTTGTTGGTGGTTTAACACTCTTCTTATTTATCGATATATTTTATGTTGCGAAATTTTTTCCCATTATATATAGGAACTACTACAGGCCGAGGTGGTTCTCAGCGTCGACCTGTTGCTTGATCTTTCAGTGGTAATGAAGGAGCATGAGTTTGACGAATTTGTGCCAATTTTAATGTTAAATATCTATTTGTTATGAGAATAGTGAGATTAACTCATTCCCGTGGGAATCAATTCTGAAATAGAGAACGAGAGAGCAAGAGAGAGAGAGAGAGAAAAAGACAGAGAGAGCAAGAGAGAGAGAGAGAGAGAAAAAGACAGAGAGAGCAAGAGAGAGAGAGAGAGAGAGAAAAAGACAGAGAGAGCAAGAGAGAGAGAGAGAGAGAAAAAGACAGAGAGAGAAGAAGAGAGAGAGAAAGAGAGAGAGAGAAAGAGAGAGAAGAGAGAAGAGAGAGAGAGAAGAGAGAGAGAGAAAGAGAGAGAGAGAGAAGAGAAAGAGAGAGAGAGAAAGAGAAAAGAGAGAAGAGAGAGAGAGAGAGAAAGAGAGAAGAGAGAGAGAGAGAGAAGAGAGAGAAAGAGAGAGAGAAGAGAGAGAAAGAGAGAAGAGAAGAGAGAGAGAGAGAAAAGAGAGAAAGAGAGAGAAAGAGAGAGAAAGAGGAAGAGAGAAAGAGAGAAAGAGAGAGAAAGAGAGAGAAAGAGAGAGAAAGAGAGAGAAGAGAGAGAAAGAGAGAGAAAGAAGAGAGAAAGAGAGAAGAGAAGAGAGAAGAGAGAAGAGAAGAAGGAGAGAAAGAGAGAGAAAGAGAGAGAAAGATGAGAAGAAAGGGAGAGAAAGGGAGAGAAAGAGAGAGAAATAGAGAGAAAGAGAGCGAAAGGGAGAGAAATAGAGAGAAAGAGAGAGAAGGGAGAGAGAAAGAGAGAGAGAGAGAAAGAAAGAGAGCAAAGGCAAGAGAAACGCAAAGAAGAAAGAGAGCAAGAGAGAAAGCAAGGGAGACCAAGAGAGAGAGAGAGAGAGAGCTGGAGAAAGAGGTGGGGAAAGTGGCGAAGAGAGGGAAGGAGAGAGGGGGAAGGAGAGAGAGGGGTAGAGAGGGAGGAGAGAGGGATGGAAAGAGGGGTGGTGAGATGGGTGGAGAGAGGGGTGGAGAGAGGCATGGATAGAGCGGTGGAGTGATAGAGAGAAAAGAGAGAGAAGTAAAGAAAAATTTAAAGGCATCAGAAAATCGCGAACCACTTCAAAAAGGCCCTGCCATCACCTTCTTCAGGTCAAAAACCCCTGTTTCATACCATTAGTGAGGACTTTGCTGTAAGACTTAATCAAAATTCTGTCGGTTGCATAAAAAACAGGGCCACCAGAACCAAAATATCGATAAATAACACATTTCCATTAATCAAAAAAGCTTTTGGCGCCATCGGATATGATGCTAAAAAAATTATTAAAGTTCCCCTAGTCATCTATATCCCAAATATATATCGTTGAACAAATCGATTATAACTGCCATCTCTAATGACGTTCAAAAATGCTTTAACTATTGAAAAATCCAAAATATCATTGAAGAAATTCAATAAAACATATCAGAAGCCACGAAAATGTCATGAACATCAAAGTTTCTCGCTCTTTAATCGGTCCAAAAACCCCCGCCAAACGAAGAGGGGGAGGAAGAAGAAGACGAAAAAGCCCCTCGATAAAAAAGCACTTCTCAATCAAAATGACACTTGAACATTTCTTTTCTCGATTTCAATTTCTCTTTGTTTTTTCTCGGCCACTTTAATATAGTGTGTCCTGCGGTAAATCAATGCCAGCAACTGGTCAATGCACATCTTCGTGCAGGTCGTGTCTTCTATCAAACTCTGCTTGTTTCGTAAAAAAAAAGAAAGCAAAAGAAACAAGAACTAAAAAAATATAGAACTATACCCCATCGTAGCAAAGTTTCTTTTTTGTTTTGACGCTCACTCATGCTCTGCTACGGTTCAAACTTCATCAAAACGCAGTCAATCACATTTCAGACATCGTGCTTTGTTCGTTGACATGAACGAGAATAGGTTGTTTTTCGTGGTTTTTTGTTGTTGTTGTTTTCGATTGAACATATGCGTTCGTGCGCCATTGATTAGGCTTCTCTTTTTGCGAGTTTAAGATAACGCTGAATGCGTCATATTGCCGAGAATTCTCATTGCGGTTTCTTTGGCAAATCAAACTCTATTGCGCGCTTTCCTCGTTTTTTTTCCAAGAACTTTATTTTTTCTGTCAAAAGAAGGATTTGTTCTTCTTAAACGGAATTTAAAATGGTAATGGTTTCACAAGGAAAATCGTAAGCAAGCGTGGATATGCTATAGGCAGGATATGACAGTAAAGAAATTTGAAGTGCTTAAGTCTTTACGATAAGCTCCTTAGAAGAGCTATACAAATGTAGGGAGCACACAAAGAACATAAATTCAGTTTTTCAAGTTCAAAAAGGACGTTCAATCATGGCCACAAAACTCGATTTCAACCGAAAAAGAAATTAACTTAGAAACACTGTTGCATTGGGAACAGTTTGCACTACTTCAAGAACATTTCGGCGTACTGAAGGACCCTTAACACTCCGATCAAGTCGATTCTTTTTTACATATACATACCTATGTATATTATGAGCAGGTACGAGAGAGCGCTGATTTTAAAGCGGAACTTTCCCCATACCCGATCATGAGTCATGATTCATGACCGTTTTTTGCACATCTCTGTTCCGGATTTCAATAGGGGAGCTAAGTTTTTTTTTCATAAAATCTTTAGAATCGGGCGCAGTTTGATGATTTTTGGGGATAAAACCATATAGGGTGCGATGGAGGTCCACGCAACACGAAAAATTAGTCACAATAAAAGGTTAAAGATGCCCAGGACCCCTTCCGAAATCATTTTCTATAGGTAATATATATGTATGTATATGGTTCGTGTCTTTGATTGAGTATTTGTGGGGTCCTTTGTCTCAGATTTTCGCCTGTGACTTTCATCAATAGTGCCAGGCCAATACGAGAATGGTCACTTCTTCAGGTCCCGAATAAAATTTTAAAATTTCATATTTCCCCATTCATAGTTTTCGCATGAGGTCCTTGTATAATTATACAGCTTGTCAGCTCTTTCGGAAAAAAATTATACAACCGTACAAAGATATTTTCATAATAGAAAATTCACGCTTTGGAGACATTCAGGTACGTGATTGTTTTGTCTTTTCTTGGGGAAAGGTAATTAAATTCCCAAATTGATGTAATTAATTTTTCTTAACCAAGATTGAGGGGGAATTTGAATTACTTCGAGATTCCGCTTGGGAAATGAATTTTTCGAATTAAATTACTCGTTGTTTGTTATGATTTTGAGTGGTATTGATTGATTTTAGATCCTGAAATCCAATATAGAGCTTTTACGTGGGGAAGAGGGTGTAAAGTGTATATAATCTACCTCTTTTGTGTACACTGAAGACCGTCTATAAAATTCTACAACCCGACAAAGAGCAATCGTCGAGATACTTAAAGATGAGCTCCATTATGTACTCCGCGACTATTTATATTGCAAATGAAGGTTTTCTCTACTACTCTACAGTAGAGAAAGTAATTTTTGAAGTGTATAAAGTCGCGGAGCACATTGTATAACTATACTCTTAATATGTCGACGGCAGCTCTACGTAGAACTGTAGAATTTTAGAGACATTGTACACAACAAAGGCACACTCTACGCTCTTTTCTCTACGTAAAAAACTCTAAAGTCGATTTCAGGCTTATTCAAGATTTCATCTATTATAATAATTAGACTTTGCTAGTTCAAAATTGTAACAAGCGGAGGACATAGTAACTTAGCCTAATTAGACATATGTTCGGCGCGACGTATGCTTAATCTACATTACTCATACGCAGTACGAACACCTGAAATCTAATGGGACGTACCCGACAAAAATACGCAAACTTGAAATGCGGATATCTCGATAACTAGAGCCAAATTGAATAAACCAATGATACCATCGGACTCAGCATACCCAAATTAGGCTAAGTGACTATTTCCCCGCTAATTACATTATTCAGTATCAATTTCAAGAACAGTGTTATTAATAAGAAAAAATTATATAGTTTGGTAAATTATTTTCTTAAATATTTATTTTTTATGAGATTCTTAATATTTAATTATGGAAAACTATTTACCCGAGGGAAATAAGAACCCACAATGCTGCCGTTGTGCACCTTTGAGCAACAAGTCCTGCCATACTAGGTTAGCTTGGGTTAGGTTAGACGGGCCGTCATTATAAAGACACACTTGTACCTCAGGTCCGTTGTGACACCCTATTGAGGTGAACACCTATCTCTAGAACTATTTTAAACTAACTATAAATCCAGCGATCTGGGTAAGATTGACGACGTCTAAGTCCCCTGAGGACTGAATGAAGTACTTTTCTAAGTAAGAGAAGGCATTGCAGTCACATGTATAAAGTAGATTCTTCTTCGTCCTCCACTTGGCAGTATTTGCAATAAAGGGATGTCTTACTTTTTAGTCTCATTGCATGAGCTCCCAGTGGCCAGTGACTTGTGATGATGCCACAATAAACTGAATGAAAACAATTTTCGACGATATTTTATACAGGGTGTTTCGCATAAGGATGTATATCCGAAAGGAGGTGATAGGGGTGCTCAATATCGACCAAAAATCGTATGGGAGGGGTGGAAAATGCTCCCCTAAGGAGTTAGAGGGCCTTAAAGTTTTTAGGCAGTAAGTCGAAAAAAAAAAATTCTCCCATGATAACGGTTCATCGTAGAAAAAAAACTGTTAAGCGGTTTGGAAGCCAATTCTATGGGCTTTTAGGCAAAATTAAATTCATGGTAAGAATTTAAGCCAATGATGGTTAATTAAGCGGTCAAAGTCAAAAATTCTGAAAAAAATTCTATTTTTTTACTAAAAGGTCCAATTAACACATGCTTTTTTAATTTTTTTTTAAATCTTCGATCAATTTACTTCAAATCTGTGGTACATTTGTTATACCTTGTTAGCGGTTTAACCTCAGGAAAAGTAGGATTTAAAAACGAACTTAAACTTTTTTTAAAATCAATTTAAATAATCTCAGCAAAAAATTACCAACTTTTCCAGTTAAAGTTCGTATAATTTTAAACCAAAATTTGTCTTAAATAAGAAATTGCTGGCTGGCCATTGTAAGCCAAAGATTGCTCTTTTAAAAAATTCATCACATAAAAAAAAAGTTCAAGTTCGTTTTTAAATCCTATTTTTCCTGAGGTTAAACCGCTAATAAGGTATGACAAATGTACCACAGATTTGAAGTAAATTAATCGAGGATTTTGAAAAAAATTAGAAAAGTATGTGTTAATAGGACCTTTTTCATACCAAAATGGCTCTCAAAGTAAAAAAATAGAATTTTTTTCAGAATTTTTGATTTTGACCGCTTAATTAACCATCATTGGCTTAAATTCTTACCATGAATTTAATTTTGCCTAAAAGCCCATAGAATTGGCTTCCAAACCGCTTAACAGTTTTTTTTCTACGATGAACCGTTATCATGGGAGAATTTTTTTTTTCGACTTACTGCCTAAAAACTTTAAGGCCCTCTAACTCCTTAGGGGAGCATTTTCCACCCCCCCCCCTCCCATACGATTTTTGGTCGATATTGAGCACCCCTATCACCTCCTTTCGGATATACATCCTTATGCGAAACACCCTGTATGTCCCTAAAATGAGGATAATCGCGCGAATTATTTTGTTCATTTCCCTAAAATCTTGTTGCGAAAACCAATGCAATCGGAATTTTCAATTCTTTAATTGTAAATATCTTTGGCATATCATGTTCGAAAATGGTGCTGCCAGAATTTTTGATTTAACTCTCAATTTGTATATACTCGTGCAGTGTATGTGCTCTCTGAGGAATGTGCTTAATAGAGGAATTCGCTTAAGAGGAAACTATTCAAGAAGCAGGAATTCTAGAGCATTACCAAAATGTACCACATCTAGGTGAATTTTCCGGGAATATAAAAACCACAGTCGGCATAAGTAAGTGCGCAACTTAATCCTCGACCACACTTTTCCAGACCGATTTAAAATTCATACATATGTACCTAATCTAGCAAAACTAAATATAGGGAATTGCTAAACTTATCAAGGACTTTTGCACCATTTAACACAGACTCCAAACGATTAGGAACTCGAATCTCCGTATGACCTAAATTCTTGTCCAACGAGACTTTGTTCAACACACCCCAATTGATACGGGATCATACCGAAATGTAAGAAACTAATCGAGCTGAAAAATAACAACAACAAAAAAAAAACATTGAAAAACACTTCAAATCGCTCTAAGTGAGTTCAATAATTTTTCCGTGTAAAAATGGCAAAGGTTATTTCGTTCGGCAACAGCATTTTTTGTCCAACAAATTCCCCTGTCTTTCGAAAAAGACATGTGTAAAAATTCCCGTAGTTCCTTAAGAAGCAACCGACACAATGAATCAAGTCAAGTGAATTATTGATATTGTCGCTTGGCAGAGCACGGCGATGTATACCTACAATGGTGCTACAATATTGGTGCACTTGGCCTAAACGCTCCATCACTCTCGTTGCTCTCTCTCTCTCTCTCTTTCTTTGCTTGAAACATCTTGTGCTTATCTCCGAGTCAAAGCATTTAACCTACAGGGAAACATTTTATCACACACCTTTCATTTTTTTGTGCCTTTTTTGCGTCTTGAAGTTGAATTTGAAGTTGAAAGTTGTTCGGAGGAATTTAATGTTGAAATTTTTCGTCCTTTATTCTATTAACTTAAGTATCATTGCCACCAAATTCTTACTGAGGGATTTAATACAAAGAAAATTGATTCTCTTAAACTTCAACATAAATAAATCTCGTATGTCGCATTTAGAATGTTTGAAAATATCCCCGGAAAGTGAGTGACAAAGAATTTAAAACTAAAAAATTTTGCGGAAAAAGCAAAAATGCAGGCAAAAAAAAAAAAAAGAGAAAAATGGAAGTATAAAAGCGCCATGGCGTGACGTCCAATGAACGGAGCTTCAATACACAAAAAAAAAAAAATATTGAGGAAAACACATGTGAAATCGAACAAAAGGATATGCCACAAACAGTGCCGGATTGAAGCAAGTCAGTGAAAAAGGGCCACTGGTCAATTTGAATCTAATGAAGCAAACGTTCAGATGACATTTTCTTTAACGTAGAAATGTTAAATGTGATTACTGATTCAGTTATCGATGCTGTGTGAAGGTTAAGCTTCCAAAATCATGGCCACGATCACGTCACGTGCTCATCACTAGCATGTTATAGGTACACTTGTTTGTGACTTTCAATGCAAGTTATTTCATTTTATCCTGGATTTGAAATTTTCACGATCACTGTCTGCGTCACGCGTCCATCACTAGCACTCAGGTAAAAAATATATGATTTTTCTTGCCACTTTTTTCACTGCAACAGCGAATTTGAAGATATTTCTTCTCTCACTCCAACCTCTTTACCCACTTATTTTCCTTGATAACTTTTGGACTTAAATTTTTTTTGTTAGGGGCTTTCTCCGCTCACTGTCAACACTAGATTTGAATATATTTTTATCAAAATCACCGTCACGATTGCGTCACGCGCTCATCAATAGTAATCAATAAAAACATGTGACTTTTCCTGCAGCTAATTTCACAGCAACACTGGTTTTTAAAATATTTTCATGAAAATCACCGTCACGATCGCGTCACAAAACCATCACTCTCATCCTTCAAAGAAATTCTGTGAGTCGCCCAGTCACTTAATTCACTTGAAGACTGGTTTTGAATATATTTTGACGAAAGTCACGATAGAATCACGCGCTCATCACTTGACCCCTTTAAAAAATTTTGTGACTTTTCCCGTTACTTAGTTCACTTCTAAACTGGACTTGAAATTTATTTATACCAAAATCATGATCACGATCACGTCACGCGCTCATCACTAGAAATATATGTATAAAGAAACATGTGACTTTTGCCGCACTTAATTTACTTGCACACATAAATTTGTGATTTTTTTTTTTTTTATGAAATGGGGCCCCAATACAGACTGATCCGCCACTGGTCATTAGAAATCTGTTCCCCAAAAAACAATTCGAACCCAATGCGATCGAATGGCATGCGAATGGAAAAAGCGTAGACAGCAGCCACAGTTAAACAAGCAGACCGACCGACCGAGACGCAGATGAAAAGTCAGTGAAACAAATAACAAAGCGTACACTCGTCCATACTGCGATAACAATTTTTGCTTGATTGCATTTTCGTGTGGGGGGAGGGGGGTTTATGCACGCATAAAAGGAGCGTAAACAAGACGATATAGCCACAATCTGTAAGAATTTTTGGAAAATTTTTTACTCTAACCCCATCCATATCTACGCCACTGATACCACACACACACACACATATATATAGATAAATACATATATTCTTTATTGAGGACAAGCGCATATACAAGCGCCTTGCTGTATTTACCTTTTACCGGAAAATCTCCTGTGACAATGCTTTTAAAAGTGGCAACAACTTATCAAAAGACCTTCTTCAATGGTTATTGCATGGCAATAGCACACAGCAATGGCAAGGTAGAGTAAAGAAGCAGCAACAGCAACAACAAGAACAGTGGCGTAGCGAGACATTTAGGCGCCCGGGGCCGATGAAGGCACAATGTAGGATATGCCGCCCCTCCAACCGGCCTCAATAAAAATACTTTAATAAAAATTAAAATATCATTTGGCTGCCGGGGTGGCTGCCCCCTTCGTACCCCACTTACTACGCTACTGAACAAGAAAACGCTCGAAGGTCGAAAAATCGAAACTTCTTGGAAACTTTAATGCAATTTACATTTAATTCCCAAATAGAACGTCAGAAACTCTTGTATGGTGAATGTGTTGCATGTTGCATGTTGCAAGTAAAGAATTAAATATGTATTTCGCATTTATTAAACTCGCTTCAATCGAAACCGTGAAGAGGACAGATGGAGAGAGATAGAGAGAGATAGAGAGAGATAGAGAGAGATAGAGAGATATAGAGAGAGATAGAGAGAGATAGAGAGAGATAGAGAGAGATAGAGAGAGATAGAGAGAGATAGAGAGAGATAGAGAGAGATAGAGAGAGATAGAGAGAGATAGAGAGAGATAGAGAGAGATAGAGAGAGATAGAGAGAGATAGAGAGAGATAGAGAGAGATAGAGAGAGATAGAGAGAGATAGAGAGAGATAGAGAGAGATAGAGAGAGATAGAGAGAGATAGAGAGAGAAGAGAGAGATAGAG
Organism: Chlorops oryzae; assembly: GCA_020466095.1. Classification (NCBI taxonomy): domain Eukaryota; kingdom Metazoa; phylum Arthropoda; class Insecta; order Diptera; family Chloropidae; genus Chlorops; species Chlorops oryzae. Next base: position 13,613,308 of record CM035809.1, on the reverse strand, counting down.
AGAGATAGAGAGAGATAGAGAGAGATAGAGAGAGATATAGAGAGATATAGAGAGATAGAGAGACAGTGAGAGACAGTGAGAGACAGTGAGAGACAGTGAGAGAAGTGAGAGAGAGTGAGAGAGAGTGAGAGAGAGTGAGAGAGAGTGAGAGAGAGAGAGAGAGAGAGAGAGAGAGAGAGAGAGAAGAGAGAGAGAGAAAGAGAGAGAGAGAGAGAGAGAGAGAAGAGAGAGAGAGAGAGACAGTAGAGAGAGAGAGAGAGAGAGAAGAGAGAGAGAGAGAGAGAAAGAAAGAGCAAGTAAAAAGGGAAAAACAAAAAATCATCGTAAAAATGCATTTAATTTCCTCTCATATTCGCTATTGTTTTCTTTTCTTTCTTTCCCTTCGGCCATTGATTTGTGGTTGTTTTCTTCTTTTGAATTCCATACCCAAAGGTCCTTTGCAATCGGAGTAACTAACAAACAATGGCTTTCGGATTTCAATTGTATTGATATCGAATGATTTTATCTGTTTTTCACTTCTTTGTTTTTCCCTTTTTTCCCCGGTTCTTTTTTTGTGTTGTCCTATTTTTACACCGTTTATGTTCTTTTGTCACTTGACCAGCGACGACATCGGCAACGGAGGTAAGGACTTTTGCTGATTATTTAACTCAGGTCCTCTGCAGCCACGTTGTTCGGTGTAGGTCATCGATGTGCAATTGGACAAAGAATACAATTGCAAAAAGTGAATTGAATGAAAAGGAAAAAGAAAAAATAAAAACAAGAAAGGAGTAAATCGCTGTAATTTGATTTCCCTTTTCCAATGTCCGAAGGACATGTGAACTGAAGTTGGTTGTAAACATTTTACCCTTAAGGATTTTGTGAACTGAAGAACAAAGAGAGTTAAATAAGTGCTTTTTAATTTATTAAGTTAAAATTAAGAGAGAAATTATGTGAGCAATAACTTTTTAATATCCTTTCTCTGCCGTTTTCATTGATGACAGTTATACAAAGTTTTTGAAACCGGTTCCCCGCAGGCAAGGTAAATATTTAAGACTTGTACTAGATTATTAAATATATGTGTAAAGTATACTTTGTCAATTTGAAATAGTCTGTAATTTAATAGGATGAATTAAGGTTAATTGAGGAATTAAAAAGACTGTAGCTGTTAGAAAATTTCGACAATTTTTAACCCAGCCTTTACTGTCGAGAATACTTGAAACACCATCCAATCGAACCCATTCTCAGAGTATGCTAACTAATACTGTATTTTGGCTACAGCTCACAACCAATTTCATAAGGAAGGCTCACCTCATTCTCAAAAGATTGAATACAGACAGACTGAGAGAGTGACAAATTGATAAACGGACTGAACCACAGACAGGAAGAAACACTGAAAGAAACAAGACTTTCTGAACGGAAAAATGACCGTCCAAATTAAAGACAGGCTAACAGATATAGTGGATAACAGACTGACCAACAGACTGCATGAAAGACACACCAACTGACATCATGACACGATACATGGAAGCAAACTTAAAGTCAGACTGAAATACCGGCTGAAGTACAGACCCAAAGACACATTCAAAGACTAACTGAAAGACATACTGAAACAAAGACTGAAATGTAGGCTGAAACACGGGCTAAAAGACGTTTTGAAAGAAGGGCTGAAATAAATATTGAAAGACAGAGTGAAAGACAAGCTGCGAGGTAAGCTGTAAAACAGGCTATAAAACACGCTGAAAGACAAGCTGAGACACAGGCTGAAAGACAAGCTGAAAAACGGGCTGAATGACAGACTGAAAGACAGACTAAAAGACAGACTAAACCACAGACTAAAAGACAGACTGAAACACAGACTGAATAACAGTTTCAAGGAAAGATTGAAAAACTACCTGACATATGGGCTAACAGGCTTGAAAGATAAACTAAAACACTGACAGAAAGACTGATTTATAAGCATACCAGAAAAAAACTTGAAGGACAGCCTTAAAGAACGAATAACAGTTATATTTACAGACTGTATGAATGACTGCTAGACATTTTGAGCCCAAGTTTAAAAAAAGCCCCAAAAACGGATTGGAAAACAAAGTGAAAGAAGAATTGAACTAAAGACTCAGAGGCTTACTCACAGCTAAAAAGATAGACCAACAAACCTAATAACATGACGACATTGAATCTCCCAGAAGCTCTGGGGAATATTTCACTCGGCAATCTCCTTTGCACAAATGTAATTGTTTAGAAAATCCTATTATTCTGACTAAAAAAAAACCTTCCGATAAAATAAGTACCAACTTCACTCTTAAAGCACAGCAAAAATTAAATTAGCCAAAATTATTTACTAGAGGATCCCATTAAATTTCAAGCATGATATCATTTATCAATTTGGCAAAACAATTTGGTGAACATAATTCACTCGGCAACTAACCGAACAGCTGTATTATGGAGGGCAGGCAGGAAAAACCGTTTGAAGCGCAAAAAAGTGTGCTACAATTGCGACGCCATCCTCGTGCTTTTGTATATTTTATGGACGAAAACACAGAAAAAAAAACCAACATAAGGCAACAAAAACAAAAAAAGGACATGCAAAAAATATTTCGATACACATGTCATTTAACGTTCGTTATGTATGTGCATACGTAAGCAAAAACGATCTGCGATATGCCAAATAATATGAAAAACAAACGATTTTTGGCACAGCTAAATACAAAGTCATTGGAAAAAGCAAATAAAAGTAGCGAATTTCGTATAAATAGATTCAACTGGGAAAGGCATGCAGGAATGTGGGGTAAAAACGCTCTTCCAATTGATTTCGCGATATCTGAATGGAGGTATGCAATAAGGATATTTCAGGATATTATAAAGTCGAAATGGAAATTATTTTATGTTTTAAGACATTCCGATGAGGAAAGGTTGTACTAGAGTAAAGTCTGAGGAAAAGGTTGTTCCTTATGGGTTTATATACTTATATTCAATACAGAAAATTTTTTTGTGGAAGGGGACTGTGGGTGTATGTTAGTTTTTTATCCAAAGATTCAGTCCATAGCCAGTTGCAGTTGGCGAAGTTATTCATATAGGAAAGAAGGACGTTTTCATGGAACTCTTTTCAGCCGTGCTAGTCTGTCGGTCTGTCTTTTAGTCTATGTTTTAAAATGCATTTCATTTCGTCTTTCAGTTTGTCTTTCAGTCATTCTTTCCGTCTACCTTTTCTGTTTGTCTTTCTGCCTATTCTTCAGTCTGTCTCTTAGTCAGGTTTTTAGTCAGTTTTTCTGTCTGTTTTTCAATCTGCCTTTCAGCATGTCTTTCAGCTTGTCCTCCTTTAGTTTTTCTTTGAATCTGTCTTTCAGTCCGTATTTTAGTGTGTCCTTTAGTCTATCTTTTAGTTGGTCTTTCAGGCTGTCTTTCAGATTGTTTTTCGGTCTGACTTTGGATGCGTCTTTCAGCCTGTGCTTCAGCCTGTCTTTCAGTCTATATTTCAGTCTGTCTTTTAGCCTGACTTTCACCCTTTGTCTCAGCTTGTCTTTCAGCCTGTTTTATAGTCAGTTTTGCTGCTAACCTCTCAGCTTGCCTTTCAGTCTGTCTTTCAATATTTATTTCAGCCTTCTTTCAAAACGTCTTTCAGCCCGTGTTTCAGCCTGTTTTTCAGCCTGTCTTTCAGCCTGTCTTTCAGTCTGTTTTCAGTCTGTCTTTCAGCATGTTTTTCAGTCTGTCTTTCAGCCTTTTTTTCAGTCTATCTGTCAGTCTGTCTTTCAGCATGTCTATCTTGTGGTCTTTTTACCAGTCTGTACAATTATCTTCCTGCAAAGAAATTACACTTAAGTTTCATGTGGTTCATGCGAGTCCGTAGACCCAAGTTTAATCTCAACCAATGCAAATCGTCTTAATCCACCCCTGGATTTGGGCATGCCCGTCTGTCTGTCTGTAAAAAGTTTTTTTTTCGACAGGGTCGATCTATTTAGACAAAATTTGGTATACAAATTGGCGGGGATATGAGTGAGATCTAAATATTTCGAGATTGGACCATTTTTAGGGCTACTTCCAGAACTAAGGTCTGTCGCAAAAATCCCCAAAACCGACTCAAATTCTAAAATTTGAGCTGATATTTAAGACTCCGTCTAAATTTCCTAAAATTGGAAAAGTGGGCGTGGCAAAAGCGCAGTTTTCATAAGGAAATTGAACAAGAATCGCAATATGAGGCCCTTAATGGCATTGAATCTCCAGAATACCCTGCCTTAATGGTAGTGGTCTGTGGGCTTTTTTTTTACAAAATGTTCAAACATACATGTCTGTGTCTGGTTTTGTATTGTCAGGCCCGCCTGACTGTAACACCCATGTTTTTTTTTTTTTTTTTTTTTTTTTTTTTTGTGTTTTGCTTGCCAGCGTAATTAGGTCTGACATTGTTTATGATCAAAGCTCAAAATTCAACGCAAATGATTTATAAGCCATATCGCATTGTACAGTCGGTTACTTTCCATTATCAAATGTTTTTCTCTTTCGGTTGTTTTTTTTTCGCTTTTACAATTTCCTAATTCGATCATTTGCTTTTTCCTTTTCTTTTCTGCTTTTACATTGGTACGTGTGTAATTTTGCATGTTTATGCGTCTGTCTTGCTCTTTTCATCGCAAGTGCACAGCGCATTTCTCTTCTTATCGGGAACAAGCTTATTCCGTTCAATGAACCGCGAAATATTGCTTATTACACTGGGTTTCGTCTGAGAAGCTTGCTACTTCCCTCAAATCTGAATTTTATCACTTGTATTTTTTCGTATTTGTTTTATTTTTGTATTTTTTGTATTTTTCTTGATGTGATGAAAATTCGAGAATTTTTTTTTTGTAACATGTTTGAGGGTTTCTTTTATTATGAGCGAAAAGAAAAATCGAAAGAAAAAGAATGCGAAAAGTTAGAATTTGTTCGTTTTTCTTTCTTCCTTGATTTTTCATTAAAACTTTGTCTGCAAAATCGAAATTTAAATCATTTCGACAATCAATTTAGCCTGGCAATTTTTCATTACTCCTCCACAATCACATGCATTTGTGTTGTGTGCTGAAGCGAAAAAGGACCCCGAAATAAGTTGAATTTATCTTCAACTACTCGAGGACTAGTGTCAAACAGACTAGTTACACACTTATTCATTTTCCAGTTCATCAGTCAGTTTTTAAACTGATCTATTGAGACATTGAGAAATAAACACTCCCAGTCCTATCGAAAGAGATGGGTGGACTGCGCTCGAGCAATGTTTAGACTCCTAAAAAAGGTGTAGGCTGGCGGCCACGATTTCTCGTCTACAAGTTGTCCGAATTAAAAAAGGAAAACGGGGTTACAATCACTAAATATGTCATTTCCGGGTGAAGCTCGAAAAATTTTTTTCTTTTTTTTTCAACAAATTGGCGGCAATTGAAAAGTGATAAATTTTGGGTATATGTTTTTTAAGTTCATTGTAAAAAATAGAAAAAAAATTGTTAAAATTATGATTGAGGTTCACTCCATAATGGTGACAATTCTGCGTCGAATACACTTCGTTTCATTAAAATCGGTCCAGATGAACTCGAGAAATCGTGACTGGCATTTCAAAAAAGTGGTTTCGAGATAAATGCGTTTAAGGTTTGAAGCAACGCTAAAATTATTCGTTTTAGCGCAGACCTGCCTCAACAAAGAAAGTCATATCTTCTAAACAATTTCGTATTTCGAAAAAAATTTTTTTTACACGAGATTCTTAAATATCCAATGTAAAAAATATTGGACAAAATTGAAAAAAATTGAAAAAAAAATTGAAAAAAATCGACAAAAAATTGAAAAAAAAATCGATAAAAAAGTTTGTCGAATGAGACAATTCTCTTAGGTCCGGTTTATACTAGGTAATTCCGATTGAAGAGTTATCAACACTTCTCGACATATGTGAGCAACTCTTCAATCGAATTGCTTAGTCTAAACCGGACTTTAAGGATTAAAAAATTTAAACTCAGATTCAAAAGGTCTTTGATTGTTAGATTCTTTTCGATTCTCATACAGAAGGTATTGTAGTTAGTAAGTTCTCACCCACTGATTAGCCCCGGACTACTATCTTTTAGTTCACTACCATACTTTCCCAGCAGGGTATCCAAAATTCGTTCTTAGGCTGTAAATAACTCAAGAAAAACAGACACACACTCACACGAGATCCCTTTTCACACTTGTTTTGACGTTTCAAGTTATTTCCTGACTTGGAAAATTATTTGGTTGACATGTTTTTGCAATTGTATTTAAAATTTGTGCATAAACGCAATGGAATGTAACATTTTCGGTGACTATACTTTGTCAAAAGCGAACAACAAAACGGATAAGGATATATCAAACATGAAAGCGGAACCACTTTACATTATTCTCAATGAACTGGGTGTGGCGGTCGGGGAAAATTTTAATGTTGTCTTAAGATTGTGAATAAATTTCTTTTAATTAAATAATTAAATTTTGCATTAGTTTTTTTTCTTTCTAAGTAATCTGCCTTAAGTTAAATAAAATGCTTTTAAATCCTCTTCAAGAATTTTTTCCCTCTCACAATGAACTCAAACCACTCCAGCTGTGTAACTGTGCTAATAAAAATGCTTATTAAAATTAATCTTCAAACTTAATGAAACGGAAATGAGAGCGGAGTTTATATGTATGTATAAATATGTGGAAGTCCTTACTTGCCTATTTGTTATGCCACATTAATTGCAAGTGGACATATCGATATTCATTCGAATCTGAGAGAAAATATTAATTAGAATTGACGTTTTTTCAACAAAATGAACTTGTAAATAACTAAGGGTAAAGGCCCTAGAAGGTTACGGGACCCTGATTTTGATTTCTGCAGGAGCTGTCAGGATGAAGAAATTCTTCTCCTGCATTGCCCGGCCTTTGCTAAACTGAGATTTATAACCTTGGGATTTTATTTCTTTCACTCCCTGTCGGAACTCGGGGAACTTAAGCCTTTGAGGATAGCAAGCGAACAAAATGGTTTCTTAAATTGGTATCCGAAAATTTTCTGTAAGGATCATATTCGGGGCCCGATATACCTGTTTGCCAATTTTGACGTGATTGGTCCAGCCGTTTGGAAGGAGATCCGACCACAGACGGTCGAACAGACAGACAGACAGACGGACATGTCTAAATCGATTTAGTTTGCGATCCTGATCAAGAATATATATATTTGTCTATATCTGCAGCTCTTAGTTCTAGCTGTTACAAGATGCGTACAAAACTAATATACCCTGCTTACGCTGGTATAATAAAGTAGGCCGTGACATTACGTATACGAAGTGGAGTGGAAAATTTTCTTGCACTAAAAGCTATGGAGCCCGATCGTGTTCACTGAATTGAAATAAAAGGTAAACAGGGTCGTTTGCTTGTTTTCATTTCAAATAATGCTTTGAATATTTCATAGCAAAATTTAACGTTAATTAAATGCATAAAAGTTCAGCATGCCCTACATTATGTATAAAAAATTTTGGTGAAATTCGTAGAAGTTTCGCAAACTATGTTGTTCATATTTTGAAGTGTATGCAAAAAGTTTATATTTAAGAGTACATGGTCAGTGGCATATTTAAATTGTTCATCTGTCTGTTTGTCCGTCTGTCTGTATACAGTTTTCTTATCGAAGGAGTTGAGCTTTCTTGACGAAAGTTGGTATCCGTGTTGGCAGGGACATGAGTAAGAGCAAGTTCGAGAATAGACCCGATCGGACCGTTTTTAGGGGTACCTCCAGTACTAGGGTCTGTTACGAAAATCATAAAAACTGCTCTAAAAGAAAAGTTTTTCAGTTTGAACTTGTTCAAAGGCAAATAAGGTAATTTCAAAAAATTTTTAAAGTGGGCGTGGCTGAAGAGCGTTTTTCGAAAATGGCTTCCTTCACCCGAAATTCAAATGTGACTTGAACGAAATTTGGCAGTTATGCTTCCTTTGTAGCCATAAACATCTTCTCCAAAATTTTTTTTGATCAACCCATTATTAAGGGTAGCTCCAGTACTAGGGTTTGTCACAAAAATCTCAAAACTGCCCAAAATCGACTTTTTCGAATTATTTCAATGAAGCTTAGAATTTGAGCGTAGGTATATTTAATCCGATTAGAATTCCAAAAAAATTTCAAAAGTGGGCGTGGCACAGGGTGGTTTTCATAAAGAAATTGAACAAAATTTGGTATATGGGGCCTCTTATGGCCTTAAAAATCTCTTGAATATTCTGTTAGTGGTCTTTTTATTGAGCCGCTTAAAGATGTATTTTACATTTCAGTGTTGCTGTCGGGTATTGTAATGGAAGGCTCGCCTGACTATAACACCCTTCCACTTGTTTCATTTACAGCGGTGTATACGAGCATATTATTGATGACGCTGGGTATTATTATTTCTTTCACTCCTAATTGTGCTGGATTCTATAATTATGGAATAATCAACATAATAATTGAGGAAAAAGTCCCAGAACAATCTTAGATTAGTACGAAATTTAACAATCTTTCGAAGTGCAGACGTTATGCATATTACGTTTATCTTTTATAAGCCTTTCAATTTTAATAAAGCGGCCACCTTCAGGTGACCTTCAGGTATATTTAGAAAATCTGGAAATTTCAAAATAACATTCTTTTTCTCATAGCGAATCAATAGATTCCTATTTCTGTTGCACTTTTTGGACCCATTTTTCGGTAACTCTTTTCTACAACGAAAGAACCTTGTTTCGCTCTTAAATCTTCTCAGACAATGTCTTACCATATTTTACCAACCTATTATGATCGCGTACTGTGTTTTGAGTCTTTCAAAGAAAAGAAATATTCGTGATTAACTGGATAATGCATCCACTGTTGGCGGATACGGCCATATTTCTTCACGCCAGTCAGCACTTTTGGAGTGTCTAATAGGTTTCAATATTAGAAGATATTTATAAACATCCAATTTCAAAGCTTCTGAGACTTATAGCCAAAAGTTGTAAAGCCGAAGCCTTTAGGGAAGACCAACCTTCGGCTAGAAACTTTCCTCAATTTCGACTAATCATGAAAAGATTTTAGTCCCTAATCGTGCTATAGAGCCGTTTGGTTTATTACATCTTTTTTTAGTCAAATCGAAAAACTTTGTTTTTTGGTTTGGTCCTTTTTGGACCAGTTTGGAACTAGACCCTAACTAGACTAGGTTTTGGTCCTTTTTGGACCAGTTTGGAACTAGACCCTAACTAGACTAGTTGTAATCAGTTTTTTGAAAAAATTTAAGCCACAAAATACTTAGAATTTTTCACTTACTCTATATATAAATTTTCATCAAAATCGGACGTCATGATTTTTTTTGGGATTTTATAGGTTTTTGGTCCACAACTCTCTAAACTTTCTCTAACCCCCCAAATTTTTTTTCCGCTAATGTCTTATAATTGTTCCATATACCACTGTGGCCTAATATAAGCACTACCAAAGCACTTTTTCTCTACCTCCGTCGCTGCAAAGGGCCCATTTGGTGCTTAAGTGTGTCACCCTTGGTGGCAGCTACAATAACCCTACCTAACCTAAGAACCCTCGTTCAAGCAAGCGGTCGAAACTTTCTAGCATTGACACACTTTTTGTGAAACTCGCATGTGTGATATTCTCCACTTTTATTTTTTTTCAACGGAGATTAAAAACGAAATTCCGGAAAATCTCTTTAAATTACATCGTTTCATAAAAACCCAAAAGTGCACGTTACCAATTCCAATTAAATTTCGAAAGACTTCACACAAAATTAATCGCCAACAGGCCCGAATAACATAAAAAAAAACACTAAAAATTAAAAAAAAGACCAGTAAAGTTATTTCGAACATTGTTGCAAAAACACAAAAATGAAAAAGAAAACCGAAATAACAGGACACCATCAAGGATGTCATCGGACGAATGGCCACGAAGAAAAAAAAAAAAAATGGAACAAGGTATGTAAAGCTACCAAAGCATAGAGAAATATTGCCACACGACAACGGAAAAAACACTCCATGCAGCAAGCCAATATGATGCGACCTGTGCAAATATAAACTGCCAAAAGAGGAAGTACAAGTTGTTTGGAGTATATTTTATTGACAGAGACAGCAACAAAAATATCAAAAAAAAAAAGAAATATTTAAAAAAAAATCAAAAGAGCGAAAGAGAGAAAAAATACGATTGCAACTGCTGTGAATGCAATTGAAAATAAATGCACAATAAAATCGCAGTTATTGCAGCCATGGGGGCGTCAAATAAACCAATCTTTTTCCCATTTCTGGGCAAATCTCGCCAGAGCCGAAGCCAGCCACTCTTGCACGTGGCTAACAAATGAACAAGTGCTTGCATGTGTGTGCGCGGCCCATGTGTGTGTGTGTGCGTGGATACGCCAAGGAAATGAAAGTTTCGTATTTTGTCAATTTAAAAAAATATCACTCTCTGCCGGAAACGTTGAAGGGCTTGAGAATGCAGCATTTTTGAAAAATGAAAACTAGAAAAGGAGATTGCTCGACAGCAATAATTGCTGTTCTTTTCGAAAACTCTGACAGTGAAAACATTTATTCGTGTTCGTTCTTGCTGTATAGTGTGCTAGGATGTAACAAGTTTGATCAACATTTGTATAACTTATGTGGAAAATACGGAAAGTGCGGGTCCAACGCTGGCAGCTACAAATAAATGAGTGTAGCTATAAATTCGAAATGAAGGCGAAGGGAATACTCGTATGTGTGTGAGGTGGTTTCAGTAACACCTGGGATGGAGTTTTTTTTTTTTTTTTGTTGTCGAATCAAGTGATGAGGGATTTGTTGAATTGTTCCAATTGCAATTATTAGTGATGGTTTCTTAAAGGAAATTTATTTTCTGTATTTAGGTTCAAAGTCTCCAACCTAGTTTAAACTATTTGAAGGTTTAAACTTTCAAATGATAGTGTTTAGGAGACCTTAAACCTGGTTTATTAATCTTATATTAAAATTTTTTAAGATTTCAAATATAGCTAAAGTATTTTTTGACTTAAACTGGCATGAAGGCTGTTGGAGTATATTAGAGAATTTAAACTTTCGAAGCGCTTGAACCGATGAAGAAACGATCCACTATTTTTGAGATCATTAAGCTGTCTATTGAAGCCTGGAATGTAGAAAACATATTTTCCCGGAATCGATTTTACCGCTGTACTAGTGATTAGATTAAGTTAAACATTTACTTAGTGGAATAACAAAATGTTCAACAAGTACATAATGGTTATATGTTCATTCGCATTTATAACGAACATACACTCGAAATGCATAACAGTGATTTTTATTTTTTTTTTGTCTATCAGTTGTGGGGATTTGTTGAGTTTTATAAGCGATGTCTAAAATACGATGTGCTAAATACGATAATATTATTATCATTATTGAGGGACAAATCTGTATGTACAAAGTCTGTTATAAATAAGATTTCAAATATAGCTAAAGTATTTTTTGACTTAAACTGGCATGAAGGCTGTTGGAGTATATTAGGGAATTTAAACTTTCGAAGCGCTTGAACCGAGTGGAAGACAACGACCACTACTTTTGGGGTCTTAAAGCTCATATTGGAGCTTGGAAAGTAAGAACGGTGTGATTTGTCGCCAATGTATTTAACGTGATGCTGAACATAAAACTACACCGAGAGAAAAGGTAGTTATATTAACTTGAAAAAGCAGGTTAAAATACCGAGTTCACTGATTAATTGTTGCTTATGTGTAGTAGCGGCAATTCATACAGTATCAATGCACAGTCAATAAGGATAAACTACCTGATGGTTGATATAACTGTTCGCGGTTATATCTAACTGTAACTTTCAGCGACTGAAAAAAATTATTGTTTCCTATGACTTTTTTATTTATCTCTTTATTAATAATTTTTTCACAATTAAACTTTTAATTTCATTATTTATTTTGATCTATTAAATCTTTGTTCTCTTTCGATCTCTTTAAATTTTCTCGCTATCAGCCTTGAACGCTGACCTCTCAATTCGCTGGCGAACGTCTTAACCATTACGCTAAAGATCGAATTTAATTAGTTTAGTCAAAATGCTCAATTGAGCTTATGGTTGCTCAATGATTTGGGGAACGTGCTTAAGGATTGTTTCACTCCAAAATTTTTTAGCTTGAAAATGAACCAATCAAAAAAAAATTTAAATAAAATAAAACCTTAAAAATTGTAGGAGAAAATTTTGTCTTCCAAAACATATTACAACTCTGAACAAAGAAAAATAAAAAATGTAATTTAAAATAACAAATCAAAAAATTCCGCCGCCAGCAGGATTTAGTAACCCCGAAGCTCATAGACTGTCGAGTCACAGCTTAAACAACTGAGCTATCGAAAGGCCTGGAGACGGTTGATCAGAACTGCGTAACTTATACGTCTAAGTGAACGAAAGCGATTTGAGCATAAAAAGAACTGTTTTTCAATGTTCATTTGAACTGCGCTTTTCAGTGCATTTAACGCGGAATCAGTTTATTTGACCATCTTACTTTAACTGTTCTAAGCAGTTGATTTAACTGTTGTTATTTCTACCGGTGTATATATGTCACTCGGAAGCCGTTTCCATTTTGGCTCTTTTCACCACGGTATTGGGTACCCACCACGGTCTTGGGTACCCACCAAAATAAGCATTTTTCACTTTGGTACTCACCAAAAGTATTTCTCTCTCGCTCTTTTTGCCTGCCGAGTAACATCTCTTTCTAACTGGCGCGAAACGTCCCGTGCAATATCTATGAGAGTGACATTATGGTTATATGTGTGCTGAACATTTACAAAAAATTTTTGAAAAAAATTTTCGAGCTTAACCGCATGAGACATCCACAATTGGCGGATATGGCCATATTTTATCGATTCAGTCAGCGCCTTTGGAGTGTCTAAAAAGTATTTAATATTAGAGGAGCTTTATACGCAACCAGACTTTAAGCTTCTGAGAATTGTACCCAAAAGCTGTGAAAACTGATGTCAGATTCAATATAAGAAAATATAATTTTAAAATACTGAATATATATGGCAATATGGAAGAGCAGCTTAAGTCGACATAAGCGAGAAATGAGTTAATCGCCTTGAAGTTATAAAGAAGTATAGGCCGTTTTTCTATATGATGGTCCTTTTAATCCATAAAAAATGGTTAGAAAAATAGAAGGGGTATTCACAAGGATGGTGGAATTCTGTCCGGATTATTTTCGATTTTAATTCGTCACTCACTGGGGAAAAAGACCCGGTTTGCACGGGTTAGCTAAAAATATGGCTATATTTGAGAGAATATGAGAAAACCGGGTCTTTTTTCCCGGTATTCTTGTGAATACCTCTATTAATCGTAAATCTGAATTCTAATCTAATTAAACCAATGATGAGTAAAGTGTCCAGCAATTATGGGAAGTCAAAATTCAATGAAAAATAGGATCAATAATCTTCGGTGGACTCATAATTGTCTTCCATATTTAAATCGAGTACGCTATATTTAGTAGTCATCAGCCCATCATTCGATTATCCTGTTAACTTTAACCCTCCATCAGACCCAGTAGAGAGGGATATTTTTCTATGGCCTCCCAATGGGTATTCTAAAAGGAGCTTTCAAAATAGAAATAAGGTCATATGAGTACTCCGAACTAAAATGGCAATCCGTAAGAAATTCTAAGAGGAACTCTGAGTTTCCGAGGGAAACCCATTGGACCAACCCTCTCTATAAGACGCTCATCACATACAAAAGGATTGACTTAAATCCGAGAAATTTTCATCAATAGAAATGTAATCCTCTCCCACTAACGTAACACACGAGTCCTGCGAAAAGTTTTATTCAATTTTTAACTATCAAATCGGATTGTTTGAAGTCCCAACACTGAAAGAAAAATTTACAACATTTTCAATTTTTAGTTTTTCTTCCGATATTGGATCAAAACTTTCACCTTTGAAGTACAAAAACGGTATCAATTATCGCTCGGATGAAGTAAATGTGCTGGAAGAACTTGTTTGGTTATGTTTTTTCTCCATTTAAACCTACAAATCTTCATAAAATACGCCCTGGCGTCTGAGATATGATCCAGAAACGCTTAAAATGAGGTGAAAAATTTTAGTTTTTTGAAATTTTTTCTACATATGGAATTTTTTCGGGTTATTTATTACTACAGTTAGTAGTACTACTAAAAGGAAAATAAAATATTAAACGGTTTACGAAGTTATAGCCATAAGTAAGGGCGCAACTTAATTCTCGGCCACGCTTTTCGAAATCGATTCAAAACCGACTTGTAGCCAATCTATCAAATCAAAATGTAGGAATTTGCTACATTTACCAAGTGCTTTCCGCAACGGCAGTAAAAAATTTGTATACCTACTCTTAACGTGTTCCATCGTGTTATTCTTGGCAATGGGAATTTTTTTTTCTGATTTGCTGCTTTCCGGTTCGAAAAGTAAGAAACATATTTTCCAAGTCGCTGTTCAAGTGAATTTCTCAACCTTCAAGCGTTAATTCAAAAGAGCAGGATGTCCTGCGCCATTCAGGCGAACAGATTTTATTCAACGCTCGCTACACTTGACCTTGATTGAAGCAGTTCTTGGAACACACGAATAGAGTTGAATAAATTCATTAACAGAACTTCCTCGTCAACGGTTCTTTCTTCCGGCTATTTGATTAACGGAAGTGGTCGATAGACTGTCCCCATCACAAATATCTCTGAGGCATTTTCAATATTTAACCTTTGAGTGTTAAATTATGATTCCGATTCGGTTAAGAGAGTGCGAGAGTGAGAGACAGAGAATGAATGGCGATGAAAAAGAATTTCAAATAATTTTCTGCCATTTTCGAATTTGTCTATTTAATGATCAATTCCTTTCGAACGTACATACATACCTACATAACTATTCGTACCTGCCAAGAATGCAAAGAAATTGACATAAATCACCGAATACAATACAAAGCGTCCTGCTAGATAAAGATTATCCATCCATAACACTCGGTATACAACAAAACGAGATGTCGTCGTCGTTTTGCTGTCATTCATGTTGCCTTTGCCGTTTTGTTGTTGTTGTTTTTGTTGCAAAATTGAAACACCTCAGGAAATGAATGAACAATTAGAGTCAACATGAGGAAAGTCTATTGTACGTTATCTGTCTGTATTATGTATACAGTGAGCCAATCAGTTAATGGTTCATTGTTAGGAATCGAAATTTTCGGAGTTCCCCTTGTTCGTTCGTTCCCGAAAGCTTTTATTTTTTCGTATGATTTCATTTGACAACTTCCGGTTTCTGATACTCGATGACATCATTAAAAGGCATAACAACAACAAACATCCAATAGGCAACAACAGCACAAAATAAAACAAAAGTTCGGGACGGACGGAGAACAATGAACGCACAAAATATGCAGCCGAATAGACGGAAATCGAAGAACATTCGCTGCTGCCGATGAAACAAAGTTGTCGACTCATAATTGACAAAGCGATGACAATGCAGATCAAAAGGCCATGCAACAAAGAATATTTTTTTTTGCTTTATTATTAATTTTTAAATTGTCATTTATGACTGATTTCCTGAGGGACGTTAAGCAAATCATTTTATTGAAACGTTGTTGTCTTTGAAAGCGGAAAAATGGATTCAAATTCGCTTTAAATGAGTCAATTTAAAGAGATAAGAAGCAACGATTTATATTGGACATATTATTAATTATTCGATATAATCGACATGTGAGAAATATGTACTTATTAAATCCTGGAATTTAAGCACATTCAAAATTACACAAGAAAAAGTGCTTATAAATCAATCATGCTTCGAATGTTTAAGTGAAGAGTTCCTTTATATAATACAAGAGACTGCACCCATTTTCAAACACAACTTGGCTCATTAATAAAAGTAAGGCCATTTTTTTCTGTTGGTTACTTTTTGTTACTAAAGGGCCCCCCTCATTCCAAGAAGGTCAATGGTTTGATGGATTTAAGTAGCGTTTCCGAGATATGGCCCAAAATGTGAAAAAAGTCAATTTTCGCTACTTTGCCCCATATTTCGGGCCATAACTCAATTACCGTATAACAAAGCCAAGCAGATTCGGATTAATTCGGAAAGGTGGAGGACCGTACGCAAATTTTAAGTGCCTAAACGCCACCCTACAACTCTAATTGTGGCTCCTATGAGGTCAGAAGAGCCATTTTCGCTCATATATTTCATCCACTTATCAAGCCATATTTAAGCAACCAGTGCAAATTATCCCAATATAAGGCATACCAGTTTTTGCTAGGAATTGTAACGAACATTTAAAGCCACAGAACTCAATAATCGGATGACAAATGTGAAAGTTATAAGCAAAAAACTCAATTTTTATTATTTTTTAAAAACGTGGAGTATTTGGTATTGTGCGAGCATACGATTGTACGTTACATATACGCACTAAGACCCTACATACCTACCTACATAAAACTGAATAACTGCAAATAAAAACATTTATAAATTCAACCTCTCTCAGCTATATGCACAAACGAAGAGTACTTTCAAATTGAGTCGAACTCAAACTCTCGCTACGATCGCAAATGTGTTCGAAGCATTTCATAGAGTCTTGCCTGAGTTGAATCGAGCTCAAGCCTTCAGTCTTCATTTGTGTGCGCGGTCGTTCGGTCGGTTTTCGGAAGTGTCGGATTGGGAAGTTCAAAGAGTGATTGAGAAATCTTGCTTTTTGATCTCTGAGCTTTGCGGTCTTTACGTTAATACATACATATATGGAAGAAGTCGTTTGTTTTTTTTTTTGTGTAGCCAGAGACATCTTCAGCAACACGTTGATTAGGTGAGTTTGTATTTTTTATTTTTCTTTCTCTCAAATGATTGCGTTTGAATGTGTTTTTTTGTTTTGCTTGGTTTTGTAAACTTTCGTTTTGTAGTTATGAAAGTGTTGGAATAACTTCCTTTGCTTATAACTACTTTCTGTTTGAATGTGCTTTGACCCACGTTTATTTGAATTTCTATTTTTCTATAAAGGTGTGTTAACATTCAGGTATAGTTAAACTTCAAAGAAAAAAGGGCCGATAAAAACGAGTCGAAGTAGCGGTCCAAATAAAAACAACGAGTTTCTGGAAAGCTGTCTTTGCGTTTGCAAAAAGTATAAGCATTCGCAATTGAAAAAAATATTTTGATACAAAAATAAAATATTTTTTAACACAAAAAAATATTTTCGATTCAAAAAAAAAAAGTTTCAAAGTAAATTTTTTTGATGTTTTTCGTAAATATTTTCTGTTGCCCTATTTATCTGTATTCGGACTAAACAGTTATGATCCAATGACTTCTCTTGGGAAGCCCCTTAGGATTTAGATCCCAAAGTAAAGCTGAAATATCTCAAAGCCAAATCAAGTTATTCTTCATCAATCATGATCCTTCTTACTCACTCTCCACCTCTCAATACTGATTGCGAATAGTCTCGATTCCGATTAATGTTTCAAAAGGAAGACCTCAAATTTCACCTCAAACTCTGGCTCTGACCTTAACATCTTCACACGAAGTGATATGCCACATTTTGTCCTTCTTTCATGTCCATACTTTCATGAATTCTATTTCATGCAACCGGCAAATTGGTTCACTTTTTCCTTGTTCGTATTTCACAACACGACTGTGATTAAATACGAGAGAGATTATTTTCCGGTTTTCCTCCATCCTGCAGCTGTAAAATTACCCTGATCTCGATTGGAATTTTGAAGAAGCGGACTTCTTTTCAAGGCTTCATCTCTTTGACTTCGATTTTTGGGATTTCCTCGGAAGTCTTTGGCTTTCTAAGTCGAGAGTTCTTAGCATAGAACTGGAGATAATGCGTAAAGTAGAAGAAAGAGTGTTTGAGTCTCGTTATTGGATCTTCGTGACTTAAGTCTTGTTAGCTAAGTTTTGATTATTTTTTAAAATAATTTTTATATTTCCTTTAATTTTACATAATCTCCACAACAAAACGATTTTTTTTGGCAGTTATTATCAGAAGCAATGAGCCACATTTCTAATACGATAATTCATAATTGGTTTTTGCACGAAATAGAAAACAGTAATTTGATTTATTAATGATGTAATCATTATTAATTAGGTCTGAATCAGAGTAATACTTGCTAGAAATTCTACCGATGAATCTCAAATTGTCAATAATTATTGATTATATAAGTCATCATTGGATAGAAAGGACATTTTAGAGTCGTCATTAAGCTATAACCTCTTTTATTCCTATAAAGATAATTAAAAAAAAAAAAAAATTGGTGGGTCTGGTGATGTATGTAAGTCGCATAATTTCATAGTGAGAACTCATAGCTATGTTTGAAAATCCGACGTTAAATAGCATGCCTCAAGGAAAGTAACATACCCATGTGTACTTGAAATGCTTCAATCGGTCTAGTCCAACTTTGATATACTCAGCTTCCAGTTTCCAGACAAGATTGGTGTACTTTTTCCTATCAGTTAGTAGTTTATGTTAGTCGATTTTCCGATAGGATCAACCTCTGGGCCCAAGATGCCTAAGTACCAGATTTCGACTGAATCTTTCAAGCTTTTCAGAGGAGATCTAATCAGAGATGGACGGACAGATTGCCGGACAGACGAATAGACTGATGAAAGGCGGACAAACGGACCGATGGCCGGACAGATGACAGACATTTCTTAATTTACTGAGCTTTAAATCCTGATCAAAAGTTAATATATCTATCTATGCCTTGTTCTAGCTGTTACAAGATCCATTCGAAACTAATATACCCTCCTGAAGATGGGTATAAAAAAAATTACTATAAATAAGACGTAAATCCTTTTTGCTTAGAAAAAATATTCCATCCAAGTTTTCTTCATAAATAACTTAAATTTATTATAAAATCCAACAATGACATTCAAATCGGCATTGAATCAAAGAAAACAACAAAATCGCATCATCATGCCCTTCATCATTCCGACATGTTCGGCTTTGTATGCTCTGCAGCACTTGACCTCTTATTTAAGCAGTCATTAAACTATTTTGGCGATTCCATGCACACATTCCCGAAAAAGACATAAAAATTACGCCGCCACTATAACCATATTTTCTACTGACAACCCCATTCGATGGTTGCTATGCCTACATCAATCCGGCATTTAATTTACGTTTTATTGTCCTGCATGCGGCTAATGGCTCTAAATATTGGGATTAATACGACTTCATATACTCGAGAGCGTTTATTTGTCGACAATTTGGTTGCTTTATTTTGCTTATTAGTTCTTCAACTGATGGTTCCTATGACAATGTCCTTTTCCTTTTTTTTTTTTTTTTTGTTTATTTACTTTCTCAGAAGCGAACTTTCTCTTTTTATGACTTCTAATCTCTTATGCTTTTATTACTTTTTTTTTTATTAAATGACTTATTAAATACCGAAGAGACAACTGGAATGCCTCCGATATTTTACGGAAAGGACATTAAAAAAAAGAACTTTTTCTTTTCAAATCGTATTCGGAGAAAAAATGAAGCATGAAAATGTTGACAGTTGATTCCATCGGAGTTTCTTAAAATGTATTTTTAGTGCCAAAGTAGCTCCCGTGGGTATTCAAGATATGTCCTGGAGTATAAAAGCATCGATTATAAATCTTCGAAATGAAATGCGCAAAAAACAACAACAACAAAAAAAAAAAAAAAACCAGAAAAAACAAACGGAAAAGAGGCCGGAACTAACAAAGGAGCAAAGAAAGATGAAAGTTATAAATTTCAAAAGGCGTTCCGTTAAAAAAAAACTTCTTCGAATGTCTTGAAGGTTGGGTAAAAAAATCTTTGATTTACGACACACAAGGTATCAGTGCCATCTTGATTCAAATTGAGGCCCTAAATGTATGTGGGGCTCCGTTTAATTGAAGTTAGAGCTTGGAGAGGAAGAATTTGTATGGACAGAATTTACATTCGATAGGGATTTTTTTTTACGAGGGATACACGGGGAAGTAGGAAAAAGCTTCTTTACCAAATCCCCTCTTTTCCTGGATAAACAAAAAAAATTCTATCGAAATATGGGCATTTCCATTTTGACGTGACGTGACATTCGAACGAAAAACAAAATTTTTTTTAAATGAAGAATTGCAAATTTAAAAAAAGTTTTTTAATATTTGCATACTAATAAAGTAGCACTATGTTCAGTAAAAAAATTAGACCAATAGACCATAAGGATTTGAGTATTGAAGCAAAAAAGTGTCCTAGCGTTTCGTTACGAAAAACAGAAGTGGGTTTTTGACTTAGATTACAAGATTGCAAAACTCTGCTAATTTCGCAAAACTTTTCGTATTAAGCTTATAGCAATAAGATTGGAAAATATAAGAGTTCATTTTCCAAGTTTTAAAATTGTAAAATCGTTTGTCGTTCGTTTTTTATTGGCCTTAATTACCTGGCGTTACGTTACCTGGCGTTACGTTACTAAAATTTCAAAAGGGTTTTGTCATGAAAATAATCTTTTATTTTAACCTTTTTTCCTTTTAATTCATAAATTCTGGTATTATAAATAGAAGGGCGAATAATAAATTTTATCAAAAACAATATTTAATTGAGCTTGCGTAATTAGAAGATAATTATCAAATTATTCTTTAAAGAATTTTTGTTGTTGTTGTTTTGGTTGATTTTTCTGAATGGAATTATTAAGGACGATAACTTCCATTGATCAGGTTACTAAAATGGCCCAAATTTTATAGATAAAGCACTTTTAAAGGTAATTTAAGAAATACAAATACAACAAAATAAGCCTTTACCTATGTCTTACAGAAATGAGGGCTGACTATAACCACCAATCTTCTTAAATAGTGGAATTCAGATGTGTTACTATGATAGTACATACCCAAAAATTGTTTTAAGGAACTGGGGCATTTTCATTTCCGGTAGACCTTTCTGTGGAAATGCCAATATCTAATAATGTGGAGAGAGAGTTTTGGAGCTGATTTCGAAATTCATCGATAACAAAATGATTGAAATTGAAGCAATCGAAAATCGATTCGTATCGATAGTTGAAATGATTTTAAAGAGTAAAATGAGTTTAACCCTTTCGCGCATACTGGGACAATACGTTTTACTCAGTTAAAACTTCATTGTTTTTATAAGGACATACATATGTGTCCCATCTAAAACTGTTATTGGGATTATATATCCCAAGATAACCGAAGGAAATTCGAAATTTCTGAGCATACAGAAAATGTTTCTTTGCTCCTTTATCCACTTCTGCAATCAGTTTTTCAAAAAAAAAAAAAAAAAATGCCTGTGTTTCAAGAAAAAACTCCGGCGCGAAAGGGTTAAATACCAAATCAATAACCTTCATTGAATTCCACATACACCACAGTTAATTCAAATTTTGATGCCCATTCGATCTTTAGGGCCTTAAGGTTGTTCACTGATTAGACCGCCACTGTCAGAGGGACAGTAAGATTTTTCTTCATCTTTTTCTTTTCCATAAGAATTGTTGTGAATTGTGACACCTACAAAAAAAAAAAAAAAAATGTTAACGCACCAAAAAACAAACCTTTTTTTTTGTGATGATATCAATGCCAATAATTTCCCTACATATGGTACAGTGAAGGCTCAAGGACACTTTCAAAGTGATTTCACTGATTGGAAAAAGCGTGCCTTTTTTTTGGTAAAGTTTTTTTATTGCAAATTATTTTAATGGGTAAATGGAATGGCCACCACAATGCTACCACTTTGAGGGAGTTTTTCCTTCTTTAGGAATTTTCAGGATTTTCTTTGGAAAGAAAATCCGCTTGAAATACCTACTTATAAAGGTTTTCATGTGAGGATTTTCTCTTAAAGAATATACATAAATTGTAAAGAAATTCCTTTAAAGTGCCTGAGGAGAAAGTTTAGTGCAAATCCTGGCAACTCTGGATAACCATAAAACTGAAGGCGAACATAAAAATTAATAATGCTCTATGCATAATTTTTTGTGATATCTCTAGTCTATCTGTGCCCAACTAGTGCACTCCAACTTTTTAGGAGCTTACCCAAAAAGTGTGCTTATATATATGTATGCGTATATAGGTATATATATGTATATGTTGTATATATCTATAATTAATCGTAATTTTATACGTTTTTGTGTGCGCAGCATTAGCATTTAAAATTGATATGAAATGTGTCCGCTGACAGAGCGCATCGCTGGCACTTGCGAGGATGGCGTGTGTTCGTGTGCGTTAGTGTGTGTGCGTGTGCGCGAAAACTTTTATTGAATAATTCATGCGAATCGCGCAGTCATTGGGACGAGTGCAGCGAAAATGTTTAAATTTGTATGCACTTAAAAATGTTAATGCAGTGAAATCGGCGACACTGATTTGATGGAAATGAATAGCGCGCGCTGCGGCATTATAATGCCGTATTAATATTTGCCAATGGTAGTGATATTATTTGGGAGTTTTTCTTTTGCATGACGAAATGGGTAAGGTAAGGGAGAGAGAGAGAGAGTCCTGGAGAAGGAGATAATCTTAATCGAAAAGTGGATTTAGAATGATTAATAACTCAAATGGAAGTGGAGGAAGGAGCCGTGAGGAGGGAATACGAATGTTCTTTAATATGCCCGGTTCGAATGATATTTTCTTTAAATTCAAGTCTTTTCAAAAAGTACTGATCCAGAGATATCACCACTTCTCATAAATGATCTACTGTAAGCTCGCATGCTCAAAATTCTGGCGGAAATAATGACCTGTAATACAATCACGCACTAAAATCACCCGACCTTTTGGGTTTCCCTCTAACGTAATACTATTTCTAATGGGATCCCTTGGAGGTTTTAAAATGGATTGCGAAAAGGTTTGAATTAATTTGAAAGGCATGTGTACTGGTCCGAAATAACTCAATTTCCTAAGCGGCAGATCAGGTCTTAGTAATGATCGTAGCTGCCCGCAAAATGAATAGATCTACACTTCCCAAAACTGATTAGCTTTGGATTGGCCCACTGCTGTCTAAATTTTCTCTAATGGCTCTTACTGCAACATCAAATCCTAGATTAGATTTGATTGATAGAGGGTCATGGATCTAAGTCACCATATCATAGCATACACAAGGGATTATTGTGACAAGAACCAGTTTAATATCCTAGACAAATACTTCAACCCGTTTGATGCTCTGATATAACTCAAATGTTTTTATATTCTTTTAACTAGAAGTAAGACTCCATATACATAGATCGATAGTTCGCGTGGTTCGGGTATCTAAATTTTCATGCCTATAATTTCCTACTCTGAGGTAGGTAATAAGCTGTAGATATGGATTTTTGATTAGAGTGAGGCTGAGATTGTTTTATAAGTATACCAACGCTAGTTGAAAAATAAACCAAGAACTTACTATTTTAAAGGAGGTTCCAACCGTTTAATTGTTTGGTGGTAGGTGATTGCTGATGCTGATTGCAAGGTGATTGCTTGAAATGAGAGAAGTGCAACCTCTTTAATATTAAGCTACCAGAGAGATAGAGAGAGATAGAGAGAGAGATAGATAGATAGAGAGAGAGAGAGAGAGAGAGAGAGAGAGATAGAGAGAGAGAGACAAAAAGAGAGAGATAGAGAGAGAGAATAGAGAGAGAGAGAGAAGAAAAAAGAGAGAGAAAGATTGAGAAGAGAGAGAGAAAGATTGAGAGAGTAGAGAGAAGAAGAAGAGAGAGAGAGAGAAAAGAGAGAGAGAGAGAGAGAGAGAGAGAGAGAGAGAGAGAGAGAAATAGAGAGAGAGAGAGGAGAAAAGAGAGAGAGAGAGAAGAGAGAGAAAAGAGAGAGAGAGAGAATAGAGAGAGAGAGAGAGAAGAGAGAGAGAAAGAGAGAGAAAAAAGAGAGAGAGAAAGAGAGAAGAAGAGAGAGAAAGAGAGAGAGAAAGAGAGAAGAAAGAGAGAGAAGAAGAGAGAGATAGAGAGAGAGAAGAGAGAGAAGAGAAGAGAGAGATGAGAGAGAATAGAGAGAGATAGAGAGAGAGTAGAGAGAGATAGAGAGAGAGAAAGAGAGAAGAGAAGAGAGAGAGGTAGAGAGAGGAAGAGAGAGAGAGAGGTAGAGAGAGAGATAGAGAGAGATAGAGAGAGAGAGAGAGAAGAGAGAGAAAGGAGAGAGAGAGACAGAGAGAAGTATAAAAGCGTTCATTCCCCCAGGTCCAAAAATACTGAAAGAGGCAACAGCTTCCAAGAGAACTCCATCAAAACAGGTGTGTTTTTCTGGTTTCTTTGTATGGTTATTTTTGGGAATTTCAGAGGTACCACAAGAGTATCAAAATATCTTAAAGGGGCCCAGATTTTCCGTGTTAGGTGTCAACTCCTCGTAGGTATCTTTCTAGCTGCCTTGCGATCATTTCATTGCTATGCAATTATCATAAATCTCAAAGCGGCCCTTAAATAAAAAGTTCTTCTCGCAGCGCTCGAAAATCCTTTCTAAGGGCCTCCTTCAAGCAAATAAATTCTGTATCAAAGGAAATAAAAGATCTAAAATACTCAACATCAGAATTCATATTGTTTATTATTTCCATTTAAATATTCTTCTATCGCCATAAAATAGAGCTCTACTGTAGCTCGGCTTCCCAGCGCGAACTTATGACGATGTTAGTGTACGAATAATCAAAATGACTACTCGCCAATGTAGCTCTCTGGCGTAGTCTTTGTTCAAAAAATAAGATTAATTTTTCAATTTTCGGCTGCGTGTCAATTCACGCATGTACATACAATACAAATTCGATTGGGAAAGCGAGACTTCGTAAAACACATCCAAAATTTGCCTCAGTCTGTCAGCAGCTTCGTATTCTTTCGGCCATTCCATCGCAAATGGAAGTGCAAGTATTTTGACAGTCAGTTTTCATGGTTCACGTTGCAGCGCCATTTAAACCCACAAAAGTAACTTCCTCTGAATTGAGAGAGAGAGTGTGTGAGAGAACGAAAGGAGAGTGCTTTGACAGAAATGACGCATGCTCTGCAAAATGGTGGTCTCTTCTTGAACGTGAGAAATCCCTCTTGTTGTTTTCTAAAATAACGGGAAATTTTTATTGAGAGCTGCCTTTTGTTTTCTTTCAAGTCAAGCGTGTTTATTAAAAATGTATTACTGCGTAGAGTGGCGTCAAAATTGTAGGTCAAGAGGATATAAATATTTTCAATGTAATTTAAAATTCTGTTTCGCTTGTGTGCGAACCTAAAGGAGTTTAGCATGACTGGTTTCAGTTTAAAGCTTAGGATGAAAAGGAGTTTCATAAATAGACTGGAAGATCTTTATATGATTTTGCGATATCATTTAGATTTAGACTGTTATGGTAGAAGATTACTTAGGTTGGAATTGAGAAATATATAAATAAAAAAAAGCTTAATTATGTGGCAATTTCATGAAAGCGTTACCCAACGACAAGTATCGATAGTAATCCCGTACTGAAGATCTCACTGGATTTCCATTAAGTCATTAATTAAACCATTTAGATTGTGTCTGTCTTCACTAAAAGACCACTTCAGAGCTGCCATCAACGGTACCTAAGGAAAATTTTTTGCACCCAAGAATTTTGCTAAAGGCTTAAAAAATTTCGACTTGAATGCAGGACGATCTCTAATAAGCTGTTCACAGCTTAGGGGGTCCATTCAAGATACAAAAAATAGATTTTCGCATTGATTAGTACTGGTCAAAAGGACTGAAAAGTGTGGAATCTCCACTCAAAAGGAATTTTAGCTCATAGGGACAGTTTAAAAAATATAATTCGACTATAAGTCAAACATTTTTCTTGTGCGGAATCCCATTCTATTGAAAATCGGCTCATTTATTAGAAATTACAAATTAGGGTTGCATTTTTACTTGCTAGAGATGGCGATATGTTCGATAAGTGCAAAAATACTGAATGCAACTTAATTCAAATTTAATGTGTCATTACTGTCTCATAATCGTTTGTTATAGGTAATGGCTTCATTAGCGCGTAAATAGGAAAATCCGTTAGTTGAACCGTAGCATAAGAGTTTTATAGTGCCAGAGAAATTTTTTTTTCATATTCTCATTAAGCTTTCATTACTGTTAATCAGTAAAATCATTTTAATATTTAGTTCTGGCACCACAAACCAATCGTAATGTAACATCTAAATTGTCACGGGAGCAATTTTCCATTGTCATGTAATCAGTGGCGTAGCGAGGACTAGTCTAGACCTGGGCGAGATGAACTAACTTATGAATTATGTCCTGCATCCTTCAATCTCGCTTACATCGGAGTCTGATTTATGCTTAAAGATATTTGATTGAGATATTTAATTTTTTCATCTTATTTAAAAAAAATTTATTAGACATATGGCGTACCAAATTAAAGGAAATCGATCCAGCATTTTGAATAAAATAAAAAATTTGGGTATTAATTGGACACTTTTCATACCAAAATGGCTTCCAAAGTAAAAAAAATTTCAAGTTTTATTTTCAGAATTTTTCACTTTGACCGTTTATTTTCCCTCAATGGTCAAATTTTTACCGTCAATACAATTTTGTCTAAAAGCCAGCACAATTGGCTTTCGAACTGCATTAAAATTTTATTTCTACAATTAACCATTGGCGTGGGAGAATTGTTTTGCTGGACTTAGTGACAAAAAACTTTAAGGCCCCATAACTTCTAAGGGGTGCATTTGGGACCCCCCTGACATAGCATTTTCTGTTCATCTTGGACTTCCCTACCACCCTATTAAGGAATGTACTTCCGAACGGGACATCTTGTATACAAAATTAATTAAAACAGTGTAGATATGTAGGTATTTTTAAAAAATTAGAAAAAATCCTTTTTCGAACATAAGAATTTCCCCACCTAGTATTCTCATTGAAAGATTTTTCGAATTTGCTACAGAGTATGGCAGCGCTCTCGGCGAAGAAAAAAAGTTCATTCGTTATTTCTCTCGAGAATAAAGACTGCTTTAATCTCGTACTTTACTCCTTTTTTTTCCCTTACATTTCTTGAATGATAGGTCAGCGATACAGACATCGAGTATTTACAAATATATGTATGTACATACATGCACCATGGATTCTGTCTGAGTTTGTTTACGTAGCCTTTGTACATTCTTATTGCTATCACTGATGTGATATCTTCTTCGGAAATGTTTTTCACAAAATTTCCTTAACATAAAATTGTTCAAAAGGAGAAATTATCGCAGTGCTTTGTGGACCGATTCATCTTATTTCTTTGAAAAGGATACTCGTTCGCAAAATTAGTCAGCATTCAAAGAGCACTGTGTTATTCTCTGTTCAAGGATGTATGGTATTATAGCTTGTTAATATGCGTGTATCCTTCTTATTGTGTTACTTAATTCAAATGGTTCGTTCGTTCGTTCGTACGTTCGTTCTATCTTGAAAAGGTTAAGTTAAGCACTTCATCTGGGATTCCACTGAGTCCGTGAATCAGCTGAAAAGCCACTTCAATCTGCGTTACGTTTTGATTAATTGAATCATTAGATTCAATGATTTTGTGTTATTTTCTCCTCAACAAAAAATACACACATACATATAAATGTATATTTTATTTGATGGAAAAGCAGTCAGGAAAATATAACGTTTTGTTGTGATTTAAATTTCCTTGATTTTATATACTTTGAACACGTTTTCTTCATGGCCTCTCATAATGAGATGTGTCGGTACGACGCATTAGCATCACAACGTTGACTCCCAGTTTGTATGACTCAATTATGGTGGATTGACATTTTTTTTAAAAAAGATTTCATCAATCAAGCGCTGTTGATTTCCGGGAAAATCCTTCATTCAATCTTGCAGTGACGCAACCGAACGAATTTGCATGCTAGAAATAATTTGATGGAAAATTTTACCGCCTTGACGTTTTCAGCAGGAAACGGATATGAAAATGATTAAACTTCATATACTTATTTTAAGTAATACTTCTTCAATGCGAAATTTTCAATGTACCTATTTGAATGTGTGTATTTCCGATAACTCCTTAGGATTATTAATGCTGCTTCGTCAAGAGCAAAATTATGGTGAAATTTTCTCAATAGTATACGTAAGAGGTCCGCCTCTGTGGCATAGTTGGTCGAGATGCCAACTTACGATGCAAGGGGCTGTAGGTTCAACTCCAAGCTCAGACGTGGATGTGAGTTGCATCATTTTTTCTGCTGCTATTCTTCTTTGGTTGCCCACATTTCGTGGTATCACAACGGGCCTTAGCGTGTCACAATCGGCAGAAGCCACACAGCAATCGATTGCTTTCTAAAAATCATTTCAGATTTTTCCCCCTCAACCATGAGCTAGACACCTATTAAAATTTCCACTCAAATGGGATTTCACTGTCAATGTATTTTCATGGAAATTTTCTAAGTAAATCAAGGAATATTGACACATTTTGTTATGACGAATCCGCAAGTGTCCCAAAGACATACATTTTTCCATGAATTCTTTGAAGCCATACATATTTCCAAGAAATCTCCATTGTTATCCTATGATTGTTCATAAATAAACATTGGAGGCAACTGTTGACCGTCGTCTGAAGGTTTAGTATATCAAAATATCAATTTGATGATCGATTTGCTGTCAAAAAAAAAAAAAAAAAATTGTCAGACTATCAGAATTTAATAACAATTTAACCCATTTAGTACCAATTTTTCGCTTCAAGAGTTCAACAATTTTTTGGAAGAAAAAAATCATACCATTAATCGCTTTTCTTTTGTTGGGTTAAGTATATATTTTTTAACAAAACATAGGCAGTAATAAATAAATAAAAAATAGCTATAATTAAAGTAAGTAATTGAAAGAAAACATTTAACCCATTGAGTATAAATTTTTTGGTCGACTTGAATCAATTTTATTTTTTTGTTACAAAACATTTGAAATAATAAGGACATGAAAAATTATAAAAATGAAAGCAATAGCAAAAACATTTAACCCATTAAGTACTAATTTATTCTATAGATTAAAATTCATGTCTTTAATTGACAAAAAAATCACAATTTTAAACGCATATAATGTTAAAATATCACATTCCCACGAAAAAAATTCAGATCTGGGGTCTCAGTGTCCTTGCTACATTTCGGAATCGATGATTCCGAATTCATGGTCTTTATAGCTCCATTGGTAGCAGGCCGCTCCCTAAATGCCCCTAGATTCGAGATGTTTTCCCTATATAGTACCAAATTCGTATGAGCAAACAAAAAAAGTACCTAATTTGGAAAGAACAACAGCAGTTTTGACAGTTTCCCTATACCAAACGCAATAAACTTCGCAGTTCATAAAATAGGGGTATTCACAAAGGCGTGTTGAAAACGTTGGAAAGTCGGAAAATTGCTACTTCTTAAAAATTTTTTTAACTTTTTTTGTATCTTGCACAACTTTTTAATCAGATGAAATTTTCCGATTTTCCGACATTACAGTTTTCCGATGCCTTTGTGAATACTCTAATATGATTAAATGTACGTAAAAGTTCGTTCCCCCTTAACTCCCCTCGAAGAGCCAAAAACCCTTAAATCTTAGGGGAAAACCCTTAAACTGGCAACGCTGTGTACACTGAGCGAACGTAACCATGATTTTTTTAAAAGGGCGCATTGTTATTCACAGTCCTTTTGATTTTCGAGCAGAACAATAATTTCAAAAGGAAAATTGTTGAGTCAACAACATTTTTGGTTGAATTGAAAGGAAATATGTTTAATTA
The DNA here is from genome assembly GCA_020466095.1 of Chlorops oryzae. Classification (NCBI taxonomy): domain Eukaryota; kingdom Metazoa; phylum Arthropoda; class Insecta; order Diptera; family Chloropidae; genus Chlorops; species Chlorops oryzae. The sequence continues at coordinate 13,583,841 of CM035809.1, read as the reverse complement.
CAATTCTTTTCGTTCGGTATAATTCTCATTTGTTTTATAAAATAAGACATATAAGATATGTATTCATCTTAGAACTTTTTAAGCATTGCGAAAGCAGTCACCAAAACGGAGTGACGAAATCGGATGAAGTCCATCCGATGGCTATTTTTTGGGTCATGTTCAGCAGAGTGCTCTATGGCCATTTGCTTTGAACGTTAATTAAATTTTTTTTGACATTTCTTCTTGTATAGGTATTTTTTTTGAATTTTTTAAAAAAATATCTTATCATTTCAACTATGTCCGTCGTTGGTTCAACAATTTAAATTTAAATCCATTTTTGAAAATTATCATTTCAATTCAACCTGAAGTATGGTTGATTCAAAAGGAAAATTTTTAATTTTTTCAACAAGAAAAATTGTTAAAATTAAAAATATTCTTTGTTGAAGCCGTTTTTTATGTTTTTCCTTTTGATTTAACCAGTTTTCTGGTTGATTTTTTTCTCAGTGTAGCTCCGTACTGTTGCTGAGGTAAAATTAATGTTCCCAGGCCCAAAGAGAGAATTTTGGGGCCCGGGATTTTTTGGGGTCCCCACAGAAATGTACGACAAAAAAAAATCCCATGCCAATTATGGGCCGCTTCAGAAAGCCTGGGCCCGGAGTAAATTCCCCCTTTTACACCCCCTCTCTACAGGCCTGAGTGTTCCTCATTCCAAATGGGATCATTGGTACTTAAATGGTTAAGTTATATCTATAGGAATTTTTTAAACTAATTCTTTTGCTTTTTGAACGAAATGTCCTTATGATAGTGAAAAGCTACCGTACTAGGACCGTACATCTGTTGAAAATTTTCCCTCAATGCCTTACCAATTCGAGTTGTATTGTTCCTTGAGGGTTAATATTTTATTATTTATATCTCATTCACTTGAACAATACTTATTCCCGCGGATAAATAAAACGAAAGTATGAATCACGCTGTTTGATAGTGACGGAACGGAAATCATCCTTCAGTTTAACTGATCCATCGATTTATTGAAAACACTTCGGAATTGTCAATTTATAAGAATAATATTTCTTCTACGAGCTCTTAAAATGATTTGAAATTTTACCCGGAAAATGTCAAAATTTGAGTTGCACTAAGTTTCGAACTGGATGGGCGGATATGAATTGACAAGCGTCATACTTATAAGTTATACTAAATTTCGTCAATCATTTTTTTTATTGACAGTGACATATGAATGTACAGTGGTATAGGCAGGGGTATGTGCTTTGAAAAAGTTTTTTGTTGAAAAATATTTAACAATGCAAAGGATAACAGCTTTCATTATCAGAAATGGATCCTGACGAAGGAGGAGAACTTCATTCGAAATTTTTTGTTAGATTGAAAAAGCATAAAGTTTTTGTAGGTATAGGAGGCAGGATATTTCCTTTGAGGTCCCATGGAGAATTAACAAAAAAGTAAGCAAAGAAAATATCTTAAAACTACCTCTAAGTTGGTTGGATGCCCCTAAGAAAGTCCTGGAAATTTTGAAGTAAAAATTACGCCTTATAGCCTAGGCGATTCTCTATCTGCTTGGCAGCAGGTGTGGCTTAGACTGTAAAGGCGACTAGCATTTGAATGTTTAATACCCGGAAATGTTTAAAGCTTCCCATAATCGATAGCTTTCCACCACTGCTACCTTCTCTCCCCTACAAAGGTGTCAAAGATTAATGCATTCACCTACTGTGTGATTTATTTCGATCGAATACTAAGCCGGTCTACACTTGGGTGAATTTACATAAATTTATCACACATTATTCCTCATTGGCATGGAAAGATGGGTCCAGAGGAATACCCTATCTTAAAATCGTGCTCAAAATCATCTCCAAATTTTTAAATTGTTCCCTCTCATAATAATTTCCTGTCAACGCTCATACAATGCGATATAAAAATAAAGAAAACCCTTCAAAATCATGTTAACAATATCAGAAGTTAAGAAACTGTATCCCGAAAAGTGATATGACCAAATAAAATGCTCAATCATTTGACGAAGAAAAAGAAGAAAACCCTAAAAGTATCGAAGCAATCCGCTCCGAACTTCATAGAACTTGATACCATCGGATAACCGACTTTAGAAGGATTTGTAATTGAATAAGATATGAGGTTCGGTTCGGCGCGGCGCGGAGCATGGCTGTTCGACTCGGCCGTTTTAATTCCGCCGAATTGCGAAAACAACAAAAAGAAGAATAAGACGAAGTGGAAGAAGAATCAAAAGCAACTGAAATCTTTTTCGAAACTAAAAGGAAGACTATACAAAAAAAAAAAAAAAAAAAAAATTCGATTATATAAGTTGCCAGCTCAACTGAGCGTAGAAATCAATTGATTTACTTCAAAAGTAAGCACCAAAAAGGATTCCATCTAACGCAGAAAGGCAAAAACATCCGAGCAACATGAAATTTTCTCGGATTACAGAAAACAAAAAATCACAAAACGGCGAGTTGGGGGTGTTCAAAACTTGTTTCTTTCGGAAATGAAAAATTCTTAAATTTAGTCAATTTGTTTTCCGATCAAGCGCAATAAAATCGAGGCAAGGCAACATTCAGGGCAACATTCGGGGCGGCGCGCGGCCTTAGCTATTTGCGCTGCATTCAATTATTACGACTGCAGGCCGAAGCAGGATTTGGCTGACGGTTTACATCCGTTTCCGCTTTCGCAATGTTGGCCTTGCTGCTTGGCTAGTTGCTTACTTTGCAAGCCGCGCGTAGGGTCCTTGTTTACGGCTGCTGCCGTTACTGTTACTGTTGCTGCTGCTGCAACCATTGTTCCCATGCGGCATTTGTTGCTACTCACTCTCCGTTGGCGCTTCTTTTATTTCATTTGCCTGTTTCCGTTGTGCCGTTCACATTTTTCCACAGCCTCACACACACACAAACGCACACAGGGAGAGAGAGCGACCCAGAGAAACTGCCTTCGGCATGCCTGTATTTCGCCATGATTTGGAGTCTAGAAAGCGAACCCTTTTTTCGTGTTTTTTCTTTCGATTTTTTCCGTATTTTTTATTGCTGTTTTCAATTTTCCAATATCTGCTGATATTCGGGATTTTATTTTTATTTTTCTCCTTTCTTTAGTTTCCATCTCATTGAATTCTACACATGCACATATAAACAATTTACATCGGACGTTCGTATGTTTGTATCCTTTGAGCGCTCTTTCATTCGTCGGACCCTTTTGCACAAAGAAAGACATGTTGTCCGCAATCCGCCGCTTCGTTCAATTGTGAACTTGTCAAATTGCACCATTAAAGCACTTCAATGCACAACTTCCTATTGTCCGAGCCGGCATTTGCAACAACGATAGCAACAACAACGACAGCTACAACAGGCAACGGCACAGGCAACGGCAACGCCATCAGGACACCCTAAGCCCTACCATAAAATGTTCAATTTGCATAGTTTAGTTTATTGGCTCCTTCCTATCGTTCTCGTAAATAAACCATTATATACTGTATCAGAAAAAGGTAATATAAAAAGGGCAGCTGGAAATTTATGTTGCTGCAAGCACAATCCATGTCGATAGATGGCAAAAGTGCTACGAACAAAAGTCCTTTAAGTTAAATTCCAATAAGAAAAAAAAAATTGTTTCACTAACTAATCATTTTCTAAAAATTGTAATCATCAACGATGCTAATCAGGCATGGGTCATTATCAGTTTGATAAATGTTGGAAATTTTGTCGTTATGAAAGAAAGTACAGTGAGGTCTTTTATCAATCTACAGTGAGGACCTACTAAATCTTATACATCCACTGGCTATCGATTGCCAATAAAAAACTAAATCGGTTCTCCAATCTTTGTTTGAGGAAATGTTTATTTGTGAGAATGTCCACTACCAAGAGACTTCACTGTATTGTACATATTTAGGTAAATGTGTGCATGAGAGGCTGTGAGTGAGCCCATCAAGCGTTTATGAGCTGCACGAAATCCAATCGATGACAAAAAAGGCGAGACTGCACGATAAAATTGTGTAGAAAGACGCACGAAAAACACGAAAGCAATGCTACGAAATTTGAGAGAGGCTTATTGGTTTTATGCAAGTCTTGCAACAATGTAAACGATAGAAATGGGGCAACGGTCCTGAGAAGTATTTAAAAAAACTTCATTTACAATATGCTTGGGATAATTTTTAGACTATTGTACCAATTAACTTACTTAAGGGCTCTCAAAAATGAAACAACGGATTGAAACTTTTCCTCGGGGAACTTTAAGTACTTTAAGGGCTCATTTAGACCAAGGTTGGGTAAGGCTAGGTAAGGTTAAGTAAGGTTAGGTAAGGTTAGGTAAGTTAGGTAGGTTAGGTAAGGTTAGGTAAGGTTAGGTAAGGTTAGGTAAGGTTAGGTAAGGTTAGGTAAGGTTAGGTAAGGTTAGGTAAGGTTAGGTAAGGTTAGGTAAGGTTAGGTAAGGTTAGGTAAGGTTAGGTAAGGTTAGGTAAGGTTAGGTAAGGTTAGGTAAGGTTAGGTAAGGTTAGGTAAGGTTAGGTAAGGTTGGTAAGGTAAGGTTAGGTAAGGTTAGGTAAGGTTAGGTAAGGTTAGGTAAGGTTAGGTAAGGTTAGGTAAGGTTAGGTAAGGTTAGGTAAGGTTAGGTAAGGTTAGGTAAGGTTAGGTAAGGTTAGGTAAGGTTAGGTAAGGTTAGGTAAGGTTAGGTAAGGTTAGGTAAGGTTAGGTAAGGTTAGGTAAGGTAGGTAAGGTAGGTAAGGTTAAGGTAAGGTTAGGTAAGGTTATAGGTAAGGTTAGGTAAGGTTAGGTTAAGGTTAGGTTAGGTTAGGTTAAGTTGTAGGTAAGATTGGTAAGATTGGTAAGGTTAGGGAAAGTTGGGGAATGCTAGGGAAGTTAGGTAAGATTAAGTAGACCAAGCTATGAGAATTTTCTAAGAACCCATTTAAATTTACAAAAGTTTCTCCTACCTTTTGGCTTTCTCGCATGAAACAGCAATTTCCTTTTTCACCCTCTCAGGGCTTATGACTCACGTTAGAACGAAGTTAGGTCAGCGTATTCCTTAGACTTATGGTGAACGAACACATTGTACTAAATTAAGAAAAATGAAAGCCCACACCCCAATTAGCAACAAATTTATGGAACAGGAGGTACTTAAATGGTCAAACCATAACAATTTTCGAATGAAATTCAATTGAGGCTCCTTCAAAATACTTTCGTCCAAGAAATTTTACACTCTCGGGATCATGAAGACCGACTTTAGTGTCCCCGTTCAATAGATTTTGGGATATTAAAACCATCGTGCTTTCTTCCCTTGTAAATAACTTAAAATACCTGCTGTTTGTTTCAAATTCAAAAGAAATGAATATAAACGAGTACCCTACTTCAAACGTCCACCTCTTCACACTGTGTCCACCCCTAAAGAATTTCCCTCAAATTGAAAGCTTCAACGAACGTGCGTTATCCTTACATACACCATTTACTAACGAGGTTATATTTCTAAATTATCTTTAAATTTGAACATCAATTTCCAGGCATTGTCAACTATGCAACTATGGCACCTGACTGTCGAGCATAGACTGCAGTCATTTGAGTTAAGCTTTTCAGATCCATCGATTTTGCCTTGGGGCATGAACGATAACAATGGAATGAAACACCTTTTCAACATCATTACCGGACGTTTAGACAGACAGTTCAACTGGCACTAATACCTTACTTAACTGAAGTTGCTTAGTTGGACTTTTGGTGCATTCGGTGCTGCACCCTTTTTACTTTCTTTCATTCTTTTGTTGCTTCGTTTGTTCGTTCGTTCTTTCTTCGTCGCTGTTAACGAAAATGACCTATAACGAGGGATAAAAATATAACAACAGCAAAAAACAAACAAAAAAAAAAAAAAAAAACATCAATGATGAGGAGTGAAGAAGTGAAGAAATGCCAAATAAGCATCAATCTTAGTCTAGTTTTGAAAATGGAGGAAATTACGATAAAAGCTTACAGTGGAAGCCGTAATGAGTGGACAAGGGTGCTTTTTCGCTGTAGGTCAAATTTTACTAAAATTGAGGAGCTAATTTAACATTTTGGGGTTGTATTTCCAAAGGACAGTGTCCGCCATTGAAGAGTTTCACTGTAATAACAAAATTAAACTTTATTTCTTCGAACAATGGCGATGAAAGGTGAATGATGGCGGTTTTTTTTTGTGGACAAAATCTTTCGTTTGGTTTTTAGAGTTTTAAGGGTTGATATCCTTTTTTGCATTTTCTTCTTGTTAAATTTTTGTTGAGTTTTTGTAATTTTTTTCTTTTTGTAATTTTTTAAAGCTTTATTTAAGGTTTTTATATATTTCCCTATTTTTTTTTTTTTAATATATTTTGTAACATATTTTTTAGTATATTTTTGGTAAATATTTTTTTTAATAGTTACTTTTTTAATAGGTATTTTTTATTTATTTTTTTTATTATAAATTTTAAATTTTTATATTTTCGTTTATATTTGTTTTGTATATTTAAGTTTGTAAAAAAAAATTTGTTTGAATTTTTTAACTTGTTAAAAATTTTAATTTTTTATTTTACACTTTTTTTTTTTTTTTTTTTTTTTTTTTTGTTTTTAGCCGAACTCAATGCATTATTATTTTATTTTAATTAACAATTTTTGAAATATTTTTAACAGTCAAATCGGGGATTTCTTTAACAAACGCAATAGTGACCTGGCACACTTTTGTTTTCCTGTAAGGGCGCCTCCGGCTACAAAAAGGTGCGTTTCAATTCCAATATTCAGTATTGACATACCCCTAGTTACGAGGGTGTTAACCCATTTTTACGACCTCACAGCCGAGATGCCTCCTTGGCAACTTTTTGCTCTCGAAGAGCCTGCAAATGAAAGAAAACTTTAAATATAGCCGCAGCCATTCAATCTTTAGTATGAATTGCTTATTCACTTAAAAAGCCCCTTTGATATTGTACCTCTGAGATTCGGAAAGGTGTAACCTAGCATTTCCCTCTGGAAGAGATCCATAAACTGATGTGGTCTCAAAAAAGTCTAAATGATTGCTTTAGACAGTTTTATGCAATAGGTTTTTGTCCTTCAACTTTTCCTCCCCTTTTTTTTTTTAGTTAAGCTTCTTATCAGTCCCACACTTCAGACCAAAGAAAACAAGAAAAAAAAGGAACAATATTTTTTGGGAACATCTTTTTTTATGAAGAAAAATTGTCCTCCATAGCATAGTCCACTTAACTTTAAACGCCCCAAATTTGCATACTTTGAGGTAATGTTTGTGGAAATTTTTTCCCCCCAAAACGAAAGAAAAAGATTTTTCTTAACGTTTGTGTATATGTGTGTGTGTGCAGATTTAGATATGCGATTCACTTCCGTTCACTTCAAACTAAATGTCAACAAAAGACAAAAAACTTGGCATACCCTCAGAACCTGCGTTCACTTTACATTTTCCGCTCAACTTGCTGTCATTCTTTTATTCCTTTCTTGAGGTGAAAAGAAACCAAAGCGCCAACGAGAAAATAAACCGAAAAACAAAGACGAAATGGGACATGAAAAGGTTAAAAGAGAGCAGACGAAAAAAAAAAAATAAAATAAAATAAAAATAAAAACTAATAAGAAAAAGGAAAAAAAGCATTATTTAAGGGTTAAACAGAAGAAAAATGCGAGGGAGAAAGAAAGAAATAAAGAAATTAACCATAAAGTCGATCTGCAGCTTTCCGGTTAATTTTTGGATGTGCTATAAAAAATGAATCGGAGAGCTTAGAAGGTCATCTCCTCCATCGGGCTTGATTGTCCTTCAAAAAAAAAAAAAAAAAAAAAAAAACGTTGCGAAGGAAGTGTGTCCTTTTGCTTGACTTTACGCTTGAATTAAAAAAAGGTGAAGTTACAGGTGATTGCATATTAAATTGTTGTAAAACGAATATTATTCATTGAACGATGATAAAATAGGGCCACGGATGTAGCAATTTGGGGATTTCCAAATGTAGGGAGCGAGGTCCTTTTTACATGTTTTCTTATTTGTGTGAGTGTTTTTTTTTTATCCAAATTGGCAGCATTTTATTTCATTGTTCCGATGTTCCGTTTGCATTTGGGATTTGTGAATTCGTTGTCGATGTTCGATGTTGTTGACAAGCAATGGAATTGCCATTAATCCGTAACGGTGCAATTCGAGCACGCAATGCGGTTGGAAAGTTATTTGAGAAGGAATTTGAGGGGGAAAAGTGTTGAATGTTGAGTTCAAGAAATCTTGAAAAACAATCCAAAATGTAAAATAATTTTTTATATTGGATTATGTAATCGGTTACACTGAGCTTTGCAGGTATTTGTGTGTCTGTAGGTATATATGTAGGCTTACATGTGTCTTCCATGTTCTTCAAACGTGACACACGTGGGAGCTAAATAAAATTTCTTACCTAATTCTCATGCTTGACTTCGTCTTCTTGTGAGAATAAAAAATTATACGAAAGCGTGTTTTTTTTTTGCGAAGGATATTCAATCTCGCGAAGTTGAGGAGACAGCAGAATATGCAGAGCGTCGCACAGTGGGATCGCTTCATACATTGTTTGGAAAAAAGGAGAACGAGTTTTGTTAGAGCAATGAAAGGCATGGACGTTTCTTTGCATGTTATTAAGAAATTTTGACAAAATGGTGGAAATCAACCCACCCAAAGTATATTTTTATGTCGAAAATCGTGGTGAAAACATTGGGATATTTTGAAGAAAAAAAAGCATTGCATATTTAAGGGTGCATTAATTTTCGATCCCTATATAACGTCAATAAGACCCAACCAAATACCCAATTGTTAAGGAAATGATAACTGAATAAGTGCCTACATCTTTGCTGCAATTGAAAATGAAAACCCAGAGCCATCAAATTTGCATGGATCCAGGAGAGGTACCCCAAAGGGCTGTCAAATTTGAACAATTTTTGCACACGTTTAATTTTTACCATCGAAAACTTTCTAACAAGGTTGGATTTAAATCGGTTGAGTTTTGGGTAGCTGCCACATAAAAGTACAAGTAGGGGTCCATGGGTGTACCCTAAGGGGTCGACCAATTAGGATGAATTTTATTTTATATCTGAATATATATATTCCTTTAATTTAACCATGTTTGGTATACATTTTCATTCTGATATGACTACTCTTTAAATTTTTTGTCGCAAGTTGTATAAAGCGATCCCACTGTGCGTCGTTTTGGTGCTTCAAATCACCATCGAAAAGCGAGGAAAACAGAAATTAGTGATGCGTTATGGTCTGAAATATAATATTCTGCACACGAGCCAGTAAAGAGACACCGAAAGTCTCCGATTGTTTGAGTTATAGCCGACTCTCAATTGAGTAAACTAACTTTTGCTGAGCCTGTTTGTACAGGTATTACCCTGGTTGTTCATAAGTACTATTGAGACTTATTTTTTTAATGTTTATTTTGATTTATTTGTACACATCCAATATTCACAAAAATTTTTAATATTTTAATGCTCAGTTTTGAGAAAGACTAGGAATACGGATGGTTGATTACGTTCTCCCAATAATTTTCGAAGGTCTTAGCTAAAAGTTAGAATATCAGCCTAATCAGTTTATTCTTGTTGGATTCATTTCTAGGAACTTTGTGATCTTTTCCTTACAGAGAAAAAAAATAATTGTTGGAAAAATATATTCGTTTGTAATATTTCAACTGCTCTGCAACTACTTACTTTTCGACCAGTTCTTCGGTGCGCTTGTTCTCCCCATTTTATGTCCCAGATAATCCATTTTACGGTCTTTTTATACCGGATATCTTTTGTGGCTTTGTGCGTTTTAGCTTCTGTCAAAGTCATAAATATTCTCTTTGTAAACAATTGAATTGATCGGTGCTTGTTAAAGGGTGCTTCCAGTTCTAGAGTCTATTAGAAAAATGATAAAAATCTCCAAGATATTTAAACAAAATTGGATTTTTTTTCAAGTGCCAGAATTGATCCAAGCTAGGGATTATTTAGTAACAGAGCTCATCCTTTTATAGATCTTCTATCGAGTGCACTTCTACCAAACTTTTTGTTGGCACTCATAGCCTAGTAAAATATAAATTTAAATTCGTATAAATCTTAGCATCCATCGTGTGGTCCCTTTTAACACATTTTACCTCTTGATCACTGCAGGGAACCACAAAAAAGGCTTATGAACACATATAGATTAATTTTGTACAACTCATATGAAGACTGCTCCCATATTTCGTGCACTACTTCCTTCAATAAAGCTTAAGTTTAAAATGAAAATTTTCAAAATTTCTTATTTTAAATGGAGTGTTTTTTTTTTGTCCTTTTCAAATGTTCGGTCATAGGGATTTAGAAAGCTGTAAGTGAAATAAGCTTTTTGCAATAAAAATGTCCCAAATTGAACTGAATATGTGAGAGTTTTTGTTTACCTTTGCCTGAAAATATAAGTATGTATGAAAACAATGTGCCGCATCAGGCAAAAGGAGCACGTTTCGGGATTGAAATAAAAATTGCTCGTAATGCAAGAAATGAAGAGTGAATATTAGGACCATTGAATGTATTAGTTTAAATTGATATTGACACCTAACACTTTATTAGGGTCTAGTGGGCTTAAAATCGTCTTAGTGAAGGACATGTTTTTCATGGTTTTTTTCGCCATTGTGACACTTAATTTCTTAGAAGAAACCATTAAATTGGAGAAAGTAGCCCATTCGAAGTCGGTTCATAAAATATTTGTTAAAGACGATACTACGTAAGCATGTCGAAGGTATCAGAAATGAAAGGATAGAAGAAGAATAGAATATAAGAAACACCGATCGAAGGCTACCGGAGACCTTGCCTAACTCAGTCCCATCGAGAGAAATTCTTAGGGCTCTGTACTCGATACGAGAGTGTAAGAATAAAAATATTAAAAAAATATATGGTTAAAGAGATCCCCCCCTCAGACAAAAAAGAAGTAATCGGAAAAAAGGTTTTCACAATGTTTGAGAAGGAGCAACTCGGCAATTATGTTCTGTTTTCAGAATCCACGGACAGAAACCACCATTAACCCCTAACTCTCTTTCGATAAGGTCGGCCTTGATTTACAGCCTTTCGTTGCGACGAGAATATTGCGAAATCGTGTGGGGCTTACTAATTTAACCCTCAGCGTACAATCCTCCAAAAACTTCCGTAGCGTACAATAGGGGTAGAGGGTAACCCCACGCGACTTTGATCGCGTATAACTTTTGTTTCCCTGGGTCGATTTTCAGAAATTTGTTGTCAATTTGTAGGTAATTTTATTAGAAAAACGATCAGCTATGCTTTATACCTGCTTCCAAAAAATATTTCTGTGTTTTTAATCAAAAACTGAACACACTGTCACGTGTTTTCTTATTGAAAAAAATGTTTTTTTTTCTTATCGACAAAAAAATGATAAATACAGTTTTCAGCCTTAATATATATATTACTGGAAAGGTAAAGAGTTGAGGAACAATATTCAATAACTGTTTTTGCAATTGTTTGAAAAAAGTATATTTTTTTGAGTAACCGAACTTTGACGATTTTGGAAGTTTCTCAAAACTACGCAATGTATAATTTCATCAAATTTTTGTTTGTTATGACATGAAATTTAGTAATTAATCTTTTTTTTGTAGTTAAAAAAAATAAACTAGGGTTTACATAGATGCGCATTCGAAATTTTATTAATTATGCAGAAGAAAATTAATTAGGAAGTATATTTTCGAATGTGGGAAAAAAGACATGGACAATAGACTGAGACAAAAGTTTCCACACAATTTTCATTTATTGAACAAAATCATCGTACAGCGAAATGATGAAAATTATTCATGAGCTGCGGGTATGTGATCACTTGAGCAGTCGGAACAAATCTTCGCGACGTGATCCTTGCACATTGGTTTATGGCATGCCAAGCACTTGAAGTAAGTTTTGCGATCTAAATTAACGTGGGCACAAATGGCATCGTTTCTGTTTTCGACATCTTATTATTGATTGAACAATCTCGAATATCTTGATCTGAAAAAAAATGTTGAATTTCATTTGAGAATATAAAATTCTTACCAATGTTGACAAAGCTGTGAAAACATCTGCTCTGCACCAACACATACAACCGACTGTCAGTGTGCTCGAAGTGCTATGCACACCCGCGAAAAGGCGCCCTCTGCGCGCCAAGTCGACAAAACTGGCTTACATATTAAAAAAATGTAAAACCCGTTTTTTTTTTATAGAAGAAACTTCAAAGCAAAGGTTTTCAATAGAAAAACATTTCTTCCAAAACACGGGATTTTACGACGTATCGTACAATGGGGTGACGGTAAACCCACAACAACTTAAAATACGTACTGAAAGAAAACCAAACGGCCAATGACGATGCTTATTGGAGGTGTATGTAGAGGGGTCCTCAAATATTTTTACATCTAAGTACCTCCCCCATCCTGTGCTCCATTTTGAAATGGCACGACATGGAAAAAAGTCGTGGGTTAGCCAAACCCCATTGTACGCTGAGGGTTAATTCAGAGTCAAATGAACATCCTGTGACTCGCCAGTGCCACGAAGCAGCGAAAGCGTTAAAAAATACATTCGAACGGCAAAAAGTTAAATCAACAACATTCTCGGTAGATTTTGCAGCAATTTTAAAAAAGTTTTTGGTATAATTCTCACTTGGTTTATGAAGCTCCAGCTATTAGTAAAGTGTTTATCTTTGTCAGAAAATTAGTTCACAATGCTACGACCTGAAATGACAATTTTTTTTTATTTAAAACTAAAGTTCAGAACAGTGTTGCCAGTGTTGATGAAACCTCCCTTGGAGAATGAAAATACTTTGCTATGTTCTCTTTATCAAAATAATTACGGAAATTCTCTTTTATGTAAGTGATCTGAAAAAAAATATTTTTTTAAAAAGATTTTGAAAAAGCCTCTTAGTTCAAAAGTTCTCAAAATATGGTAGCACTGGTTGATTTTTGTATGTTTATATTTGAATGGGGTATGCAACGGTAGAGTTTTCCCAGTGCATTACTCTCGTTTATCGCTTAAAATGTGAGATATCCCTTAAATTGGCGTAACTGATTGATTTTTATTGAACCTTTTTACTGATTTTTCTCAGTGTATAGCTCTTATATATGTCGGAAAAGTGAAAAAAATCTCTCAAAATAGTGTTATTTTGTGGATTAGATGGTTTTTTCATTGAGTTGAATAATTTTATGCACGATTTTTTTCAGTGTATAAATTTAATTCATGCCATAAAATCGGAGAAATTCTCCTTAATTGCAGCCTTTACTTGTTTTATTGACTCTTCGATAAGTTTAACGGTTGCATGGCTTTTATTTTCAATTTTTTTTTTCAGTGTACTAATTTTTTGATATGCCCAAAAGCGTCGATAGTCCCCCAAAATAACTTGAATCGTAAATTTCTTTGTTTTCGTCGCAACATTTTTTTCAATGTCTTACTTTTATTTATTTCGAAGCTCATGGTATTTGTCTTTCTTAAGATATCCTTTCGTAAATTAGCTAAATTAACTATATTCTCCTAATTAACAAAGTAACTTTTATCTCTTTGTAATAGAGCCATTATATACAATATTTTTTTTGTTGCCTTTTTTTCCTTTTTACTATCAAAGATTTTAACTCTTATACATCATGGTCCATTAAAACATTAACAAGAAAATCGAGCACCAACAAAGTCGGCTATTTTACGAGAGATGACAATCAAATGCTTGACTGCCTTCCCGCATGCACAATGACGAACAGGCGGCCATTCGTCCTGTTACAGTCAGAGTTTCCATTCATAAGCAGTTGAAAGCCGTTCGACTTGACACCATCGAGTGCGCGGCAATGCGACAATGTCGCTTAGGATCGAGTTTGCAGTTTCGAGAGCAGCTCCTGCCACATCGTAGCTCACACACACGTACACACACACACTCATAGATCCAGCGCGAGTCCACAGCGAGTTTGCATTCTGGAGGAACTTTCATCGGATAAATTCATTGCTGCATTTCTTCGCTCATGCCAATTCTATTTCTTTTGCATTAGTTTTCTTCTTCGTTTCATTTGGTCTGTTCGTTCGTTTGTTTGTTCGTTCGTCCTTGTTCGTCTGTCGTTCACTTTGGTCGGATACGATTTAAGCCATGAAATGCCATTTCATCTTTTTAATTGAAATTTAATTTGTTTAGAACGAAATTTTTCGTTGGCGCGCATATCTTTGCCGACTTCCAGGGCAAACACACACACACACACACACACGCATACGCAAGGACATACACATACATGCACACAGTGGCATGGTTTTTCTTGCAATTCGCTTTAAACTTTTCTCCTCATTCAGTCATTTGCAATGTCTATTTGCAATTTTTACTTGCACCCTTGATGAACTGGTGAGCGACTTAACGAATTGGTCTATGGTTTTTACTGCGGACAAGGTTTTTTTATTTTATAATTTTTTTATTTCTTATTTTTTTTCTTTTTTTTTCAATTCAATTTCTAAGTTGAATGAGCACAGTTGAGTTGGCAGCTCTTTTCGAATCGATTAAATTTAATTTGTTTTCCCTTCTGCTGCTGTTTCTTTTCTTTCCTTGAACATTCCGTTCTAGTTTCATTTTGATTTTCCGTTTTCCCATATATTTTTTTTTTGTCTTCTCTCTATTTCTCTTATTCCACTTCTACTTCTATTTCTTCTTCGTTTTTTTTTTTTAATATTTTTTTTTTTTTTTTGTAATTTCGTAAATGAGTTGGTTTTTTGAGGACACTGCAAGGCACTCTGAGGACTCTGCTGCATTACATTGCAATAAAGGAAACGAAAGAAGAAAATAAATGAACGGAGGAATTTCGTTACCTTCGTAATTGAAAATATCAAAGCTAAATCAAATTTATTAAACTAATAACTTCGGCAAAGTGTTCACAGTGGAATGAATAAAAGTATAAATATTTTTGAATATTCCTTTATCCCCCATGAATAGGAGGGAAAAATTCATCCTTTTAAAAAAACACTTGCCAAGCCCATCAAACATAAAAATGGAAAGTAAAAAGCTACATTTTATGGGTGATTTTAATGGCCCCATTTTATACAAGTGTCTGCGTAGATATACTATTTACCCAGCGGGAAATTATCCCCTGCATGACAATGTCATCAGTGATATCATCGATGACACATAGGTGACGTTGTCATGCATGCCAAATTGGGGGACATGTCATCGTGGAGGGATGCTGTTCATGAGCTTGGATCTCATTGGCTACTGAAATTTAAATAATTGTTTTAGCGTCAGTTGAACGTTAGCATGAAGTGGCGTAGGTGATGAGTGCTCGACTCAGAATCCAAAGATCGCGGGTTCGATCCCTGGCTGAGGCGAACAAAAATTGTTAAAAATAGATTTTTTTCAAATTGCGAAATATCCAAAGAGAGGGCAAAGAAGAGAGTTAATCAAACTGGTTTCTATAAATTGACATTTAAAGAGAAAAAGAGCATTATGTGCTGCTCTCAAATGCTTTTTTCGCCATCGCACACTTTAGCATGACAATGTCACCGCTGAAGTCCCTGTCAGCTCCTGTGCAAATGTCATACAAAGTGTCACCGGAAATAGCATGCATTCCGGCTCCGAAGTCACTAGGACATCATCGGGGATATCCGCGGGACATTTCCCGCTGGGTATGTATGTATGTTTGTATGTATGTGTGTTTGTATAATATGTTTTCTCCTCATTTAATGGCGAAGTAGCTCTTAAAGCGTTAAAGGACTTCCAATTTTATTGCTTCCCCTCGCTTTTGTTTTTTATTCTAAGCCAACAAAGGAGACGACAATAAACAAAAACACCATTAAGAATGAATGAAAGAGGTATAGTTTATTATTCGAAGAATACCTCCACTTTGTGAAGTTAAGAACAAAAGAGAGGACACAAGAACAAGAGAAATTGGGTCCTTTCAATTTCCAAGAACGAAATTGAATGATTTTCAAAATGTTTTATCACGTTGGCAGCATCACTTTGAAGAGAGCCTAAGAAAAACAAACAAAAATTTGTTATTTCAAGTTAGAAAAAAAACAATTATTAAATAAAAAATAAAAAAATAAAATAGAAAAATAAGAAGCATAAAATGGATTCCATTATGGCGTCTTGATGATTAAAGCGAAAGCTGGAATGTACCTACGGGGTTTTAAAGCTAATTTTAAGTTATAATCTTAGATTTAACGTAGCTTGAATAAACTCAGCCCAAAAGCTGGTTTGATATGTTTTTTAAGTTACTTTTCGTACCGCTAAAATTAGAAAAATTATTGAAACTTTACTTGCGTCTAGAACTTCTAAGCAGGGACGTGAACCGGATGGAATATTTGCCCGGTTCGGTTCGGCGGTTCGAACCGTGTTTGATCTTTTGGATTGGTTCGCCAAACCGGTTTTTCTACTTCTTTGAACCGGGGGTTTTCGGTTCGGTTCATCGGATCGGGAATTTCTCAAACTGAAAAAAATTGTTAACACGTGTTCCCACTTCTAACGAAATTTTTCACCATTTAGGGTTAAAATTTGAACAATAAAAAGTTAATGGTGGTTACTTGACTCATATTAGAGATAGTATCGATACTAATTTCATAAGAATATCGACTTAGATTTTTTTATTTTTGGCCTATGGGAGCGACCTCTGTGCACGGTTGCAGGCAAAAATGAAACCCTGAAACTTTACAAAAATGGCGTTCAGTTTTCGGTTCGGTTCAAACATTTATGAAAAACTTCGGTCCGGGTAATGGTTCGGTTCATCAGCAGATAAAAGCGGTTTTTGCGTTTCAAAATCGGTTCGTTTCAAAACCGGTGTACGTCCCTGATTTTAAGTTATGTTGAGTTTGCAGTGTGCTAGGTTGTAAAAACGTCAGCGATAGTGATTAATGTTTTGATTTGATTTGAATATAACAACTATTCACAGTGGAGTCCCAGAAAGTTCTAAGAGGCTTGGAGATTTATCAGCTCGATAAACGAATATTTTATTTATAGGTACCTGTTTATTTTCCCTATAAACTTTACCACACGGAAAAAACAATTCTCTGGTTTATTTAGAATCAAGCCTTAGGTGTGTCACACAAAAGCGGATGCAAGTGGCAATCTAAGGAGCTGGAAAAAAGAACAAAACATGATAAGAGAGATAAATTCGGGGATATATCTCTTCTGGTCCCTCACCAGTGTAATATGCTTTAATCCCTATCCTGTATAAACATTTCTTTAATTTGTGGGGTTGACAGTTTCGAATGATATCCAACTGCGGATGGACAAATTGAGGGTCATTTTTAAATCGACTCAGTTTCCTTCCGTAATAGAAGTCCGGACTAAACTATCATACACAGTTGAAGCTAGAGAGAAGTAGGAACAGGTAGAGAGTATATTCGATTTTTCAACATGAGAAATCTTCCCATTAAATCTGTCATCATCTGTATGAGTGCACCTCTTTTCCTGTTGTAGGGAATTCTTCAAAGTAAAACCAAAACTATGTTCTTTACCGAAACTCAAACCCCGAACTAAAATGAGTGTGACCTAAGTTTAACTGTGAACCGTTTCTCCTCTGCACCACGATCGCACCACGTAATTTCCAGCCACCCAATTTCAGCAAATCCAGCCCGAATCCACCGCGAGCAAATTCTTCCCCATCAGAATTGAGTTTTGAGACCCTCAATCATTTTTAACACTCGGGGCTTGACTTGGTGCCTTTATTCTAGTTTCTTGGTCATATTTTTTTGTGGTAGTTTTCTAGATTTGTTTTTACCTGGTATTCTGAAAAAGCCCAGAGACATTTTTGCCGGCCACAATAGATTGTTCCCTGAGTATGGACAACTAGATCACAATTCTTGAATTTTAAAAACCATGTTGAGTCATTCTAGAAGTCGTTCTAGTGTCTGAGAGAAAGTAACTTAGGACTTCAGATCTAGAGAAAAAAAACTCTGCCCACACATCAGTGTCATTACAGTGTCATTTTCTCCATAGTTTTTATCCCCATCTGCCAAGCATTGTTAAAACTGTGAGCGCGATTTGAACTCAATGCGTTTGTCAATTATTCAAAGTTAACAAAGTTCAAGAATACCCCACAAAAAAAATTACTAAGGATTCCTTCAACAGTCCTTAGAAATGAAGTGAAAACTTGAAAACGAGAATTTTGAGGACGACGACATTCCGCGTTTGCAAATTATCGCTTTAAATTATAACATAATTGGATGGTGTGAAATGTAAACGAATTTCGTACACTGCAAGTTGACAGGTCGGTGTGGCATGGTTGCCATTTGTATTCATTTCTTTTCGAGCAAAAAGGATCATAAAGAAATTCTCCTTTGGGATTGGGATTTTGTTCACAAGAATGCGACATTTGTTTCGAGATTACTTTTTGAAACGATTGTTTACACTTATAATTGTTATCGCTATTGTTCTTGCCATTTTCTCGTCTTGTTGGCAAATTCCATGGAATTTCTTTAACTTTTTTTTTTTTTTTGGAAATTATATCGTGGAATAAATTCGAGATTTTCATTGGATGTCAGGAAAGAAAAATAAGGGGGACAGAAAGCTGCTTTTTGTTTGAGTTTTCTTCAAAGTTTTATGTCGTTTTAATGACTTGCCACTTAAATTAATTTGTATTTCTAATTTTTTTTTCCTCCGAGCTCTTTTGAGGGTCACAGTTTTGGGTTATTGTTTTCGGTAAGAAAAAATGCAAAGGATTTTTTAAATTGTGATTCTTCCTTACTTTTTTTATGGCTTAGAATTTTGCTTGTTGAGAGGATCTTATGAAAATTTTCTGTAGAATTTTGAACCCTTTTAATAATTTTGCGGTTGAATGTGGCTATATTCAGTTCTCCTCTTGGAATTTTCTATTCTGATGAAGAACAGGGTTCCCATTTTCTTTTAGCTGTTGAGTCAGATTCACATAGCCATTAGTGTTATGGGATGGGCTCAATATTCAGTGGATAGCTTTTGTCCTCTCCATGATTCATTTGTAATAGAAATGCCAGTTCCACATTTTCTAGGTAAAACCGAGGTCGTTTTTAAAACTTCCATTTCTTTTAGAGTTTGAAAAGAGGTTGTAAGTACCTAAGTAGATGTTGTTGTCCAGGATAGATTTTAGAGCCCAATATAAGTCCGAAATTCCTTTACTTCATCTCGTACCAATACAAAACATTAAGGAACTACAGGGAGTTGCAAAAGGGTTGATATTTTCCGAGAATTTGTTTATTTTTTATTGCCGCTTCTTTTTTAGAATAGTCAATGGAACATAGAAAGGTATATCCCTTAAACCCATATTACCTTGGTGGAACCTGGTGCACCCGCGGACCTTAGCCAAACCATAACCAGTAGGTTGATCGCGTATCGGCTTAAACTGGTAGGTTTTAGATTTAATGGGTGTAATATACGACAAGGTTATAGCTTAGATACATATTTTGACTAAATATTTAACCATGGTAACGCGGCTATTAGGAGCCTCACGGTTGGTCACGTCGTGCCTGTTTCTTGGAAAGCTGCCATGTCGAAGTCTCGCTGAGGCTTAAAATACTCATAAGGTGAGGACGGCCTCAAAAACCAAGGGTTTCGATAAAGTCAATACTCACATTTAAGATAAAATTGGTAGGCTCAGAAAGCAGCGGCGACCTTAGTTGTCATAGTTGGATATGCACCCAGTGCAATCGAGTTGGGCCATCAGGGCAGATATCGATACAAAAGAACCCAACACAATTACCTTCTGAATCTGATCTGTTGCAGTTTTCGACAGAAGCACGACATTCCAATTTGGAGGAGTCTTCGCTCAATAGTAATCCTTACTGATCTGAAATCTTTATGTTTGACGTAGCCTGCAATTAATCCTGTCCTTTGGACTCGAAATTTCTAGTCTCCGTTTATACACGGTAAATGGGCTCCGTTTTCTTGGCCCGTAATAGAGGCACAATAAGATTTTAAATAATGTGTCAGGGTCGGCAGTAAAATTAAAGACCCTTCAAATTTTGAAAAGGTGGACTTAATCATCTTATAAGGAGGAGGAGGAGTTCATCTTTTATCATAATGGAGAGAAAGTTGTCTGAAAGAAAATAGAAAAATTAAGGAGTTACATATTACTGCAGTCTAAGTTGAATCTATGAGGGTGTTGTGGGTAAGTTAGAGAGACCTTTGAAGGGAAATTTTAATATTATTTGGGAAAGGTAAAGAAGGGTTGTCCACAACTGGTTACCTATGTAATCAAGATTTTATTTATTCGGAAAAACGGGTTGTTTATTCCAGAGAAAGCACAGAAGAACGGGTAACAAAAATATTTCTTTTCTTGGGAAGAGCTTGTGCATTAAAAATGTATGAAAGTCTCCGCTGATAAAAGTATCCACAAAGAATTGGTTTCACTGTAATAAATTCGAGTGAACTCAGATGCGAAAAAATCCTCGAAAAATTGCAAAATATCTGTCCATTCCAAAAGTGCGCATCCATCCTTGATACATTTCCATTGAAGACAATAAAAGACAAAAAAGAAAAACATACTTTTACGAAGCCAAAAATCTCGTTGTATGATTTTTCTTGACAGAGACGAGGAAGGAATATTTTGCGATAGCCTTATATGCATGTAAGAAGCCATTAAAAAAGTGTCACTTGCACTGACATGATGCATTTGGCGAACAAAAAAAAAAAAAAAAAAAAAAAAAAAAGTAGAAGAAAGAATTAAAAAGAAAAAAAGGACGTAGAGAAAAAAGGCGAATTGCACTCATAATATAGGAATTTCATAAAGCACTCTGTTGTCCTTGTGGCTGTAAAAGATTGTGTCTTCATGGAATGGGCGACAAAAAAGAATGGCAGAAAAGATTTTCTTCCAAGCAAAGAAATTGTTGAACAGCAGTCATAAAAATGTCTCTTTATAACGTCAAAATGAGAAATAAACCGCAAAGGGCCTTGTTCAAAATAAAATAATAATAAAACGAAATAAAAGAAAAAGAAACCACCAAACAGGGGCACAAACTAAATCACTACGTTTAGGCCAATAACCAAAGAAACTTGATGACGAGTTTAGCCTTTTTTTCATTTTTTATTTTATTCTATTTACTTTTTTCCATCGGCCAACTATAATGAGCCTGCTTGGAAGGTAATGGCCAAAAGTGGAGTACTCGTAACAAAAGAAGAAAAAAAAAGCGAAGTACATGTTTTCCTTCTATTCGTCCAATTAGAATGACAGCAACCATGCTGCAGCTTGTACAGCAAAACGGAAAATACGCGAGTACATTTGCAAATGGAAGTAACAAACAGGGAGCAACATGTCTGGGACAAATTTTTTTCCTGTTTTTCGTTTGTTCTTTTTTTATTGTCATTTTGGGAATTCTTTTGTCAATTGCACTTTTCCCATTTAGCATTCCCTTTTTCCCCATCCCCATTGTAGTCTCTGTGCGCTTTGTGTGCTATTTTATAATTCAGCACATCAATCTACAGCATCATCAATATGCAGGAAAGTGATCCGATCGGTCGACAGCATGACAACCCAAAAAGGATAAGCGGCAAATTGACGTTCAAACTCGCAATTGGATGGCAACAACGGGCGATAATACGCGCACCACACACACACACACACAGTCAGACGCACGGTGTTTGCTGGCACACTTACTGTTTGTATTGTTACAAGCAATTGTTTTTGTTTTTGTCTCGTTTCCGTTGTCGTACCCATTCCCAATCCCTCGTTGGTACCGTTTGTCGGAGGGTTTTTTTCCATCTTCCTCAGCGAAGGCGAATGCATTTGCAGTTTTCCCCCACTGTTATGTTCTTATTGCCTTCTGGCTGCTCTTAGTGGCATAAAAAGCTTTGTGATTGGGATTTGCATGCGATTTTTCTTGTTCAAATTCCTGGAAAATTGATAAAAATAAAACAGTAACGCCGTAGAACGAAAGCTGAAAGGTCTTGGAGTCTTCCCGATTTTTATTATGTTTTATTTTGCTGCTGCTCCTTTTCGGGGCAGTGCAATTTTAAAACAATTTTATTGAGCTGCTTATTTTAAAGCAATGTAGACGTTTTGAAATAAAATCTGAAAATCATGCGGAATGTAGAATTTTCTATTTTGGGGCGGAAAAAATTTCAAATATTTCGTGCTGCATCATGGTTGTGGGAACGAATGCAAAACATTGTTATGCTGCAGGAGTTTTGGGCATTAACTAGCTTCTCTCCTGTAACTATAGTTGTGACTGGTGCAGGATATTCAAATCTTTTCTTTTCCTTGAATACCTCCAAGATGAATTTCGTGATAATGTAGATGGAGGAAGGAATGAAATTGGTGACTTTTTGTGGTCCTGCTCTTCTTGAACAGGTCGAAATATTGTTGAAAATTAATATTCATAACAAAAATGGAACCATTTTTTGAGTTCTCCAGAGTTCTACGTCGGCACTCAGGTCACACTGGAATAATCTAGTACCAATTTTGTCTCAAAGTGTCTGAGGTTTTGATAGATCTTTAAACTGAGGGAATGGGTAACGGGCTGACTTCACAGGTCCCGCTCTCCATGAGAAGGCCCGCAATACTCCAGAATTGCCTTCCAAAGCAGGGCTATGATTACACCCTTACTGCAATGCCCTACGTTTGCATGAATAAGATTCTCTTATTAAGGGCGATAGCTTTTAATATTCCTACAAGATCTTGATTTGGTAAAACTTATTGAAATCACTGCCTTTGCTGCCAACTGTTTTTAGAAATACGTGGTAGAAATACGTACCTCTATAGGGAGAAAATCGTAACCGAAGATGCAAGTGCTTTTATCTCACCTTACCTAACCTAACCTAACCTAACCTAACCTAACCTAACCTAACCTAACCTAACCTAACCTAACCTAACCTAACCTAACCTAACCTAACCTAACCTAACCTAACCTAACCTAACCTAACCTAACCAAGCCTAATCTTACATAACCTTACCTTACCAAACCAAACCAAACCTAACCTACCTAACCTAACGTAACCTATCCTAACCTAACCTTACATAACCTAACCGAATCTAACCTAACCTAACCTAACCCAACCTAACCCAACCTAACCCAACCTAACCCAACCTAACCCAACCTAACCCAACCTAACCCAACCTAACCTAGCCCAATCTAACCAAATTAGTTTCTTTATTTCGGGGTTAATGGAAATAGTACCGAGTATTTCAAATTATCTTCAAGGGTTCCGGAATTTGATAAGGAGTTTTCGGATTTATTATTAACTTTGAGGCTTTCTTCTCTTTTTTGTGTTCATTTTATAACACAAAGAGGTCCTGAAGAAATAATTTTCCTCCTGGGCTCAGTATTCCCCTCTGCGGCATTTAACTCTAACATTAAAGGCTATCACTAGAACTCTTAAATACAATTCGGATCTTGATTAACTGAAAGCTGTGGTTCTTAGTTCTTATCTTGGTCTGTTTGAGGTCATATGATGAAATTTTTGAGCTCTAGGGGCAAACACTGGCGGTAGAAATCCAAACCCGATGATCTATTAGAGAAATCTTAGTGAGAATTAAAATGAAATCGCGCTGTGTAGTTCTCTTTCAGAAGGTCCTATATATCATTATTATTCAGAAGCACCAATATCTGAAAGATCTTTTGAGCAACAAGCTATGAAAGTCAGTAGCTCCAAGCGACTACAGTGACCAATAGCTTGGGTCTCTTACATCATTGTCGCGGGAGTCTATGCCCAACCGTAGCGGGGCTTGTGCACAGAAAAGGATCTCTCATTATGTTCCATTAGTTGATTTGGATGGATTAGATAGATAACTCAAGATAGTCTTCGATTATTCTTATTTTATAGAAATTTCTTAAAACTAACAGAGTTTGGGACTTCTGGTTACTAAAGTTACTAATTGACCTAAAGTAAAAGTGGTATGTTTTGAATGGGAATATAACCGATAAGGTCTGGAACTGTCATAATTTTACGACCCTACTTTAGAACCCCAGACCTTAGCTTTTTTAAACTGTTGCCAGTTAAGTGGTATCTCCAAATTTCTGATCCTTAGCAGAGACTTTGTGGAGAGAAGTCTTGAGGGAAAGTTTAAGGGGACCAAAGGATTGTTTTTGGAAGATTTCCAAATCAAGTTTAAGGGAATTTTGGAATTTTTTTGAAACTTTCACGAATATACATATACCAAAAAAAAAAAACTTTTTCATAGTGCTATTAAATCTTCCTCTTCCTAAATTAAATATTTTTAAACGAACTGTTTTTGCTTAGATATATTATTCTTATACAGTTGGAAGAATCTCTTTTTATGCCGTCCTGTTCTATCAGAAAGTCGACTTGAATCCTCTTCAACTTATTCGTTTTTCCCCCCTCAGAAGTTGATTTTGAATTCAACGAATTCTGCCAACCCCACTCTGATGTAAACCTAAATATTCCCCTCTTTGCTGAACAGTTATTAAAGTTCAATGATGTAAATTGGAACCCTTTTCTTAGCATCTAAAATTTCCCATAAATATCAGTGAATTTCCCCATGTAACTAGCTCTGTGTGTATTTGGTGTCCACTTTTCCTCGAGCAACTTAAAGTCAAAAATACTCATTGCAAAAACGTTTCTCATGCTTTTCGCTAACAAGATTAACTGGATTGAAGCAAGAAATGTACATTATTTTATATAAAACTTAATTACTTTATAACAAGGATATTAGCACTAACCATGAAGGAGCAAAATACACTCAAGGGACGTGAGGCTGTGCTGGGGATGGACGGCTCTTGTCCCTATCTCGGACTCGGAGGGCAAAAAAAAAATCGTGTTTTATAGTGATTTCTGATATCATGGTAGGAAAAAACGTGCACGATGATTAGAAAGAAAAGTAAAAATAATACAATACAATTGCCGGAAAACAACAGCAACGATAACAAAAAACCATCAGCAAAAACAACAACAACAGCTTAATATTTGTGGAGCTGGACCAGCAAGAGCAGCCAGTGAAGCACAATGAAGAAGAACAAAAGCGAAACGTTTTGCGATTAAAGTCTAATTACGCTTTAATTGAAACGCGGCGGAAGAGGCCGAGGCTGAGGCTGATGCTGGAGCTGCTCCTCTTCAACTTTGCCCCTTCATAATATTGGATAAACAGCAGCAAAGGCAAAAGGAGCGGCTAAAGAGAAAAATTTTCGCTCAAAGCATTTGCGATGCGCTATGCGAAAAGGATGCAATCGGACTCTATACACAAAGCTGAAAGGAGGGTCGGAATTACAACAACAACAAAAGAAACAACAAAAACAGAAAAAATTGAAGTTTAATTGTGATGTGAAGAGCGCTAAAATGAAATATGGCGCAACTACTGAAAGTCTGGTCCGGGTCTGGTAATTGCTTACAAGTGGTCTGGAAAACTATGAGTTCGATTGAAAAGTGCTTTCGCTTAAATGAGGCATTCATAAGGAGCTTAAAGATGATGGAAGAGAAGCAGAAACAAAGGTGTTACGGATTGTTAAGAAATCATAACTGGAAATTTCTTGCAAAGCTTCTTTGGATTTATACTGATTCCTTGCAATCATGGAGGATCTGATGCTGCTCAACCAGGGACATTATAAAAGCGAGAGGTAATAAGAGAAAAGTGCAAGCAGTTCAATATAAGCTCTTTAAATGTAGGTTAAAATTCTTCATAAGAAAGTGGTTTAATCTCAAGATTCCTTTAGGCAGGATAGATTCGGGATAAATTTTAATGCAACCTTAGTCAGTAGTTCTTAAACAAACGCCTTCAACTAGAACCAAATATGTGCTGCCAGCAGGACCGAAGAGAAAAATTTCGAACCCGGGAGTTTTCCTGAAGTAGACGGGCTTGCGAGATATACCACGACTTTGATAGACCCCTTCAAAAAGTCCGGGACTGGGAAAACCATCCTTTCTCCTTCCATCTCGTTTTATGAGTAGTGTTATGACAATTCTGTGTAGGTATTATGAAGGAGTTTTGACATCAGGGCCTCTTGATCTTCGGGTCTAAATAAGTTTTGAAATCCAGTTTTGATTCAATATTTTCTTAATAACCGGAAAATTTTTGAAAAAGACCAGACCCAAGACACTTTCAACATTCTTCATTTGACTGCTTTTTTCATGTTACGTATCCAGAAAGGGAATTGACGTTCGTTCCAATCCATCCAACAACCTAAAAAAGGGCTTAATCTTGTTCACAAAAGAGTACAGGTCTGATCTCTGAATGGTCGAGCAACACCAGGGGGTACGTAGCGTATAATGCGGGAAGTTTACATCGCCTAAGAACTATAAAAGAACACAAAAAACTAGTTCTTATATAAAGTAGATTTATCCCTTTAACTCCTACCGAAATAATATTCTGCCTACGTGCCTGGGCAATACCACCATCTCTCCTTACTACTCGTAGACCTCTTATTGAACCTTTCCCTGTTAAAAAAAAGAAAAAAAAAAAACTCAAACTCGATTGGTGGATTTCTAAAAAGTTTGCTACAAAATTGAAAACAAATTTATCGGATATTTGGTACAATGAGGAACAAAAAAAAAGCGAATTCCAGCGTATGCTTTTTCCTTTCGAACCGTAAAAAAGGACGAATTTCTTGCGCTGCTTGTAATCGAACAAGAAACAATAGGAAACGTCTGAGCGAACTGCGATAAAAGAAATGTCTGAAAAGTTATTTTATTGTTCCGGTCAATACAAGAAGTAAGCAAAAGTTTTGTAGCAAAACAAAGGATAATTCCTCCGACAAACAAAGACCGTTGGATAGCCGGGTAATCGGATAGACAAAGCAGAAATTTCGATGGATTCTAGCAAAAGTGTAAGTCGACTATTGGGGTTCATTCATTGACAATAGAAAAATAGGAAATCCCTGTAAAATGGATTCAGCTTGACATGGCCTTAAAGTTACCTCTGCTTTATGAAATGATATTGTTTCCATTGGGGTACAGGTTGAAGGGGGTCCTTCTTATTTATTGAAGGGAAATTGCTAAGAGGGATCCTAAAACTTCCTGTAAATAATTCTTCATAGGACCTGAGGTCCATTTTACCATGATTTTATTCTAAACACGGAGGTTCTTCAGGGACTTCTCTTATATACAGAAATCTCTTCTTTTAAATACCTTTTAAATTCCCTTCCAAAAACTCCACAGTGATTCCCTTCAAGTCAATGAGGTCCTTAGAAAATGCAAAAAAAAAAAAAAGAAAAATATTTTAATAAATTAGTTACCATGAGAAATGCTTCGAGGGTAAACAATTATGCTGACCCCATAAGTCTGTCTTTGTTACTTGACTTTTGTTGGACTATAGTTTACTCTCTTCAGTTGGCTTTTATCCAATTAAGCCATAATTCAATATGTTATTGCCACATAGTTTGCAGTCATTCTGCAGCTTAGTTTCGCCACCGATTCGCCTGCATTCTTCTTCCACTTCGTCTACATCGTTTGCACGTTCCTTCTTCTCCATTTTATGTCAGTCTACATTGTCTGTAATTCATTTCACACTTTATATCTTTGTCGATTTCGGCCACTTTGCTTGCACAAAGTGGTTTCTCAGCTCTTTTTCTAGTTTTTTTTTTCTTGTTTTTCTTTTTTCTTTTAGTCTACAGAACGGAGCGGCACCACGTATTGAAATGGCCGAACTTTTTGGTCCGCTCGTCCATTCCTTGGTACATCCGTTCGTTCGTATGCATTACCATAAAATCTATGACCGCACATTTTCACACCCAAAAATAATTTCAAAGAAAATTCAAGTTTACACGTCCAAAGATGAATCTATGAAGCAATTGTAGAGGAAGAGCGAACGGGACACAAAAGACGAAGTTGAAACAAAAGTCGTCCGTAAAAAGTTTGAAATGCCTTGCCAGACGAAGTCGAAGTTGAAGTCCAAGTCGAAATCTTGCCGAAGCTCGCTCTTTGGTCCTTTCTCCCTTTTTGGCACAGGAGCAAAAATTTTTTTTTTTGAATTTTTTGTCCTTTTTTTCTTTTTAGGCAAATTTTTTTCCTTTGTGAAAACGAAGAGGTCTCCGAAGCACTTTCAGTCACAATGTCTCTGATCACGAATGGCTTGCTCGCCTGCCTGCCTCGCCTGTTTGCCTGCCTGTTTGCCCGCCTGTCTGAACCGAGCTATCATTATCAAACGAGCGCCGACACTATGCTTGCTTATGACGTTAAGGTTTAGGTTGAGGTTTCCAAATATAAATTATTCATTTGTAGCTCGGTTTGCATGCTTCTCCTAACCCCAAGGATACTCGTTTGGTGATGGCTTCTTAAAGATGTGGCTATTCGTGCTGATTTTACTCGATGGGGCTTTCCGCAAAATTCTGTTCCTCGGGATGGGAAGGCAAAACCCAACCGTCCTAAGTAGATCGACCGCAGATTTTGATGTTGTCGGTAGGTAGGTAGCTTTTTTGGTCGTTGACTTTTACTCTTTTTTTCCTTCATATATACCTATTTTTTTTTTTTTTTAATATTTTTTCATGCACTTTGCCATAAAAAGATTGCAGCAGTCGTTAAGTTCCATGCAATAAAAGTTCAAAGCGGTACATTTGAGTTCACAGAAGGCAACAGGAAATGATTTTATCGAGCAAAGTTGCGCTGCTGTCATTTGCATAGCGACAAAACGACAAAAAAAAAATAAATAAAGTAAAATGAAGCAGGAAATTATTTCCAAAGTTGCCCGGAGCTCCTGTATATTTTTTTTATCATTATTTTTTGATGGTGTTTTATATGCAATTACTATTTTTACTGAGCTTAAATATATTCATACAAAATATCAACCTAAGGGTAAAAAAAAATTATAAAAAATATTTTGTTCCATTTTCCTGGAATCCGAATGAATGAATTGAAGTCGTTTTAATGAAAGAAATCAATCTGGCTTTTTATTTATTTCTTATTTATTTTTTTTTAATTCTCCCTTCTATGCACGTCATTGTTTTGCACATTTTATAAAATGAAAAGAATTCTATTGTTTGTAAAATTGCTCAATTGTTTGTCTGCCAGAAAATGTGTATGTATGTTTTTTAAGAAAACTGCGATTGTTCATGGGAAAGCTTGGGAAAAACAAAACACAGTCGTGTCGGAAAATGAAAGAATCTTTATTATTTTCAACTATTGTTAACGTCAGGCCATTAGGGCTCCTCAAGAATGCGTACGCAACGTATTGTTTTTTATGTGAATGAACGCTGTTTTCTTTAATACCTACGACATTTTGGTTTGAATATAAGGATTAGTTGCATAGCCGGCAACATTCAGGAGTGGATTTAACGCTGAGCGGGCACTAAGGGAAAAGGGCTTCCGTTTCTCTGAGGAGAATCTATGCTTGAGATCTGTTGAGTGCGAATTAGTTTTATAATCATTAAAATTTATTATTTTATTTAACCCTCTATCATTATTAAAGTATATTATTTTTCTGCAACATTCCCCGCATAAAAGCATAAATGAACTTTATCACTGTCTTTCTTCAATCTACTTTAAAAATCTTTCGATAAACATAAGCATCAATCGATCTCCATTCGATGTTGCTTATATCCGGGGACTACTGTAATTTGTTGTCATTCATTAGGAAAATCGAAATTAATTGCATGATGCAACAGGTAGACTGTCCATAAAGATTTGACTGCAGATTCTGAAAATAGTTGGTGAATTTAGCAACGTCTTATACTCAGTTTAGTGAAATTGGCTCTAGCTCGTTTTTAAATCGGTCTCAAAAAGTGGGGCCGAGAATTAAGTTATTTATGGCTGTATCTTGTCACCTAATCAAGATTTTACTTTCCTTTCTATGGAAAAATTTTAGCTCTGGGCTCATTTAAAATAGCAGTACTGCAAACCGACCCGAAAAAACTCCATCTAGTACATAAAATTTTAAAAAAAATTTGAAAATTTTACAATTTTTTTACCTCTTTTTAACGTTTCTGGCCCACAGCTCGCAAGCAAACACAAGAGAAATTTTTAAGTTTTTTGATCGCAGTATAGAAAAATGTTGACTTAAAAATTTCTAGAAATCCACAAACTGCATCTTACCGCTCCTTGAAACAGTTTTGCCACTCCAAAGATGAACAATAGATTAATCAAAAAACAGTCCCGATTGAACTGAGATTATTTTGAGTTATTTTCAGTTCTTATTTATTTTTATTTATTATTTATTTATTTATTTTTATTATTATTATTTATTTAATTATTTATTAATTTAATTATTTATTTATTTATTTATTTATTTATTATTTATTTATTTATTTTTATTTATTTATTTATTATTATATTTATTTATTATTATTATTTATTTATTTATTTATTTATTTATTATTTATTTATTTATTTATATTTATTTATTTATTTATTTATTTATTTATTTATTTATTTATTTATTTATTTATTTATTTATTTATTATTTATTATTTATTTATTTATTTATTTATTTATTTATTTATTTATTTATTTATTTATTTATTTATTTATTTTATTTATTTATTTATTTTTATTTATTTATTTATTTATTTATTTTATTTATTTATTTATTTATTTATTTATTATTTATTTATTTATTTA